>JANCTG010000025.1:0-175059 GCA_024478385.1 Botrytis elliptica
CCTAACCCTAACCCTAACCCTAACCCTAACCCTAACCCTAACCCTAACCCTAACCCTAACCCTAACCCTAACCCTAACCCTAACCCTAACTACACAATCGGGTTACCCTCCGGGTGGGAATAAGCCGTACGGGTTATATATATTCAGAATATAAAATATAAAAAAAAGCAAAAAGATATTAATTCAATTGGCTTAGCGAAAGGAGGGTATTGAAGCCTAATACGTCAAAGAGGCAACTAATACTCTTTATTCAATCATAAAATACTAATATTGAATCAAATATCATACGGAGCATTACTACTGGCTAATATTATATTAGACCAATAGGACAACCCTGAACTGTAATCTGATAATATGGTTCGCTATGTTATATTATATACAGGGTAGCCCTACTTATACCACTACATTGATTGGTGCTGGTAATTATTAACTGTTTAGGTATTAATATGAAAATTCCATATTGTTCTATTTGAATAACTAGGCAACCTTATTATAATATATATATATAAACCTCAAATTTAAAAGTTAATATTATTCAAATTTAAAACCACTTAAAAAGCCCCCTCAATATCAGGATTCTGAAACCTAATTTTTTTCAATTTTATTATTATTATTCTGATTTTTATTCTTATTTTTATTCTTATTCTTATTATTAGAATTGATTATATAATTTAGCTACCCCACTACTCTTTCGGCTAATCACTACTCCCCTTGTTCCTACAAATTCAACCTTTTATAAAATGAGTACAGATCGATCAATTCAAGAGATAATTTAAATCTGTTTTTAGAAATGAATAGATAAATAAAAATAAGCCTTAGTTTATTATAAAATAATTATAGATTTCTTATTCTAAATTGGATTTAGAGTGGTGGCCAAATCGATTCATTTTGCTGGTCACCACTCCCCCCCTGCTTCCACAACCTCATCAAACTTAGGGTTATTTCCATTCGATATAAAACCATCAATTTGAAAGATATCAAAAAAGTAATTTCATATATAGAAAATTCAATTGAATCTCTATTTATTTCTTTTTTCAGATTTTCGAAAACCCTAAAATTGAAGCCAGGAAGAGTGGTGACCAATTGAAGAGTTTTTGGGAGGGTCACCACCCCCCTTAGGGTAGTGGTCACCACCGGTACTGACCACCAAAAAAATCCTTAGAATAATAGTTAGGGTATGGAAGACTAATACATCGAAGAATCAACTCATACTCTGTATCCAATTATAAAACACTATAAATCAAATATCATACAGAGTATTATTATTAGCTAATATTATATTAAACCAATAGAACAACCCTGAATTATAACCTAATAATATAGTTCACTATGTTATACTATATACAGAGCAACCCTACTTATACCATCACATTGATTAATGCTGGCAATTATCAATTGTTTAGGTATCAATATAAAAATTCCATATTGTTTTATTTGAACAAATAGATAACCTTATTATAATATATATATATTATATCAAAATTTAAAAGTTTATATTATTCAAATTTAAAATCACCCAAAAAGTTCTCTCAATAGCAGGATTCTGAAATATACTTTTTTTCAATTTTATTATTATGATTCTTATTATTATTCTTATTTTTATTCTTATTCTTATTATTAGAATTGATTATATAATTCAACTACCCCACACCTCTTTTTGGCTGGTCATTATTCCCTTTACCCTTACAAATTCAACCTTTTATTAAATTAGTACAAATCAATCAATTCAAAAGATAATTTAAATCTGTTTTCAGAATTGAATAAATAAATAAAAATAAACCCTAGTTTATTATAAAATAATTATAAATTTCTTATACTAAATTGGATTTAGAGTAATAATCAAATCGATTCATTTTGCTGATCACTACTTCCCCCTACTTTTATAACCTTATCAAACTTAAGGTTATTTCAATTCGATATAAAATTATCAATTTGAAAGGTATCGAAAAAGTAATTTCATATATAGAAAATTTAATTGAATCTCTATTCATTTCTTTTTTCAGATTTTCAAAAACCCTAAAATTGAAGCCAGGAAGAGTAATAACCAATTGAAGAGTTTTTGACTGGATCACCACCCCTTTTAGGGTTACAATCACCACTAATACTGATCACCAAAAAAATCCTTAGAATAATAGTTAGGTTTTATATATTCGAAATAAAAAGTTAAAATAAAAATATATAAAAAAAGCAAAAAGATATTAATTCAATTGGTTTGATAAAAGAAGGATATTAAAGTTTAATATATCGAAAAACAATTAATATTCTATATCCAATTACAAAATACTATAAATTAAATATTATACAGAGTATTATTATTGACTAATATTGTATTAGACTAATAGAACAATCCTAAACTATAATCTAATAATATAGTTTACTACATCATATTATATACAAAGCAGCTTTACTTATACTATTATATTAATTAATACTGAAAACTATCAATATTTAGATATCAATATAAAAATTCCATATTATTCCATTTAAACAATTAAATAATCTTATTATAATATATATATATTATATCAGAATTTGAAAATTCATATTATTCAAATTTAAAACCATTCAAAAAGCCCCCTTAAGATTAGAATTCTAAAATATAGTTTTTTTCAATTTTATTATTATTATTCTGATTTTTATTCTTATTTTTATTCTTATTCTTATTATTAGAATTGATTATATAATTCAACTACCCCACACCTCTTTTCGACTAATCACTATTTCCCCTGTTTCTACAAATTCAAGCTTTTATAAAACTAATACAAATCAATCAATTCAAAAGATAATTTAAATCCATTTTCAGAATTCAATAAATGAATCTAAATAAATCTTAGTTTATTATAAAATAAATATAAATTTCTTATTCTAAATTGAATTTAAAATAATAACCAAATCGATTCATTTTGCTAATCACCACTCCCCCCTACTTCCACAACCTCATCAAACTTAGGGTTATTTCAATTCGATACAAAACCATCAATTTGAAAAATATCAAAAAAGTAATTTCATATATAGAAAATTCAATTGAATCTCTATTCATTTCTTTTTTCAGATTTTCGAAAACCCTAAAATTAAAGCCAGAAAAAGTAGTAACCAATTAGAGTGTTTTTGACTAGATTACCATCCCCCTTAGGGTTACAGTTACCACCAATACTGACCACCAAAAAAATCCTTAGAATAATAGTTAGGATAACTCTGAACTATAACCTAATAATATAATTCACTACATCATACTATATACAGAGCAGCCCCATTTATACCACTACATTGATTAATACTAGCAACCATTAACTGTTTAGATATCAATATGAAAATTCCATATTGTTTCATTTGAACAAATAGACAACCTTATTATAATATATATATATTATATCAAAATTTCAAGGTTTATATTATTCAAATTTAAAACCACCCAAAAAGCCTCCTCAATATCAGGATTCTGAAATATACTTTTTTTCAATTTTATTATTATAATTCCAATTATTATTCTTATTTTTATTATTAAAATCGATTATATATAATTCAACTACCCCACTACTCTTTCGGCTAATCACTACTCCTTCTGTTTCTATAAATTCAACCTTTTAGAAAATTAATACAGATCGATCAATTCGAAAGATAATTTAAATCTGTTTTCAGAATTCGATAAATAAATAAAAATGAGTTCTAGTTTATTATAAAATAATTATAAATTTCCTATTATAAATAGGATTTATAATGGTAGCCAAATTGATTCATTTTGCTGATCACCACTTCCCCCTGCTTTCGAAGATTATCATAGCTTAGGGTTCGACCTCATCAAACTTAGGGTTATTTCAATTCGATATAAAACCATCAATTTGAAAGGTATCAAAAAAGTAATTTTATATATAAAAAATTCAATTAAATCTTTATTTATTTCTTTTTTTAGATTTTTAAAAATCCTAAAATTGAAATCAGAAAGAGTAGTAATTAATTAAAAAGTTTTTAAGAAAATTACTATTCCCTTTAGAATTACAATTATTATTAATACTAACTACCAAAAAATCTTTAAAATAATAGTTAAATTGTATAGATTATATATATTCAAAATATAAAATATAAAAAAAGCAAAAGATATTAATTCAATTGATTTAACAAAAAAAAAGTATTAAAGCCTAATATATCGAAAAAACAATTAATACTCTTTATTCAATCATAAAACATTAATATTAAATTAAATATTATACAGAATATTACTATTAACTAATATTATATTAAATTAATAAAACAATCCTAAACTATAATCTAATAATATAATTAATTATATTATACTATATATAGAGCAGCCCCATTTATACTACTATATTAATTAATATTAACAATTATCAATTATTTAAATATCAATATAAAAATTCTATATTATTTTATTTAAATAATTAGGCAACTTATTATAATATATATATATAAATCTTAAATTTAAAAGTTAATATTATTCAAATTTAAAATTACTAAAAAAGCCTTCTGAATATCAGGATTCTAAAATATAGTTTTTTTCAATTTTATTATTCTAATTCTAATTATTATTCTTATTTTTATTATTAAAATCGATTATATATAATTCAATTATCCTATTATTCTTTCAATTAATCATTATTCCCTTTTGTTTTTATATATTCAATCTTTTATAAAATTAGTATAGATCAATTAATTCAAGAAATAATTTAAATCTATTTTCAGAATTGAATAAATAAATAAAAATAAACCTTAGTTTATTATAAAATAATTATAAATTTCTTATTCTAAATTGGATTTAGAGTGGTGGTTAAATCGATTTATTTTGCTAATTATTATTTCCCCTTATTTCTATAACCTTATCAAATTTAGGATTATTTCAATTCGATATAAAATTATCAATTTGAAAGGTATCAAAAAAGTAATTTCATATATAGAAAATTCAATTGAATCTTTATTCATTTCTTTTTTTAAATTTTCGAAAACCCTAAAATTGAAATCAGAAAAAGTGGTAACTAATTGAAGAGTTTTTGAGAGGGTTATCACTCCCCTTAGAATTATAATCACCACCAATACTAATCACCAAAAAAATCCTTAGAATAATAGTTAGATATCAATATGAAAATTCTATATTGTTTTATTTAAATAATTAGATAACCTTATTATAATATATATATATAAACCTCAAATTTGAAAGTTAATATTATTCAAATTTAAAACTACTGAAAAAGCCCCCTAAATATCAGGATTCTGAAATATAGTTTTTTTCAATTTTATTATTCTAATTCTAATTATTATTCTTATTTTTATTATTAAAATCGATTATATATAATTCAATTACTCTACTACTCTTTCGACTAATCATTACTCCCCTTGCTTCTATACATTCAATCTTTTATAAAATTAGTACAGATCGATCAATTCAAGAGATAATTTAAATCTGTTTTCAGAATTGAATAAATAAATAAAAATAAACCCTAGTTTATTATAAAATAATTATAAATTTCTTATTCTAAATTGGATTTAAGGTAGTAATCAAATCGATTCATTTTGCTGATTACCACTCCCCCCTACTTCCACAACCTCATCAAACTTAAAGTTATTTCAATTTGATATAAAACCATCAATTTGAAAAGTATCAAAAAAGTAATTTCATATATAGAAAATTCAATTGAATCTCTATTCATTTCTTTTTTCAGATTTTCGAAAACTCTAAAATTGAAGTCAAAAAGAGTAATAACCAATTAAAGAGTTTTTGGAAGGATCACCACCCTCCTTAGGGTTACGGTTACTACCAATACTGACCACTAAAAAAATCCTTAGAATAATAGTTAGAATAATAGTTAATATAGGTTTTGATTATTTAAATAATTATAATATATATTATTATAGTATATATTAGTATATTATAGTATTATAATATTATAATATAGTATTATAATGTCTAATAATATAATATAGTATTATAGTATAATAGTATAGTAATATAGTATAATATTATAGTATAATATTATAGTATAATATTATAGTATAATATTATAGTATAGTATTATAGTATAATATTATAATATAATATTATTAGTATTGATTATGTGATTTAATTCTCTTATATTATTTTTTACTAATCATTATTCTTTTTTATTACTTTTTTGACTAATCATTATTCCTTTTATTTTTATAAATTCAAGTTATTATAAAACTAATATAAATCAATCAATTTAAAAGATAATTTAAATCTGATTTTAGAATTAAATAAATAAATAAAAATAAGTTTTAATTTATTATAAAATATTTATAAATTTCTTATTCTAAATTGGATTTAGAATAATAATCAAATTGATTTATTTTGTAAATTATTACTCTTTTCTATTTTTTGAAAATTATTATAGTTTTTTTAATCTTTTCAATTTCTTCAAATTTAGAATTATTTCAATTCAATTTAAAAGTATTAATTCGAAAGATATCGAAAAAGTAATTTTATATATAAATAATTCAATTGAATCTTTATATATTTTTTTTTTTAGATTTTCAAAAAACTTTTAATTGAAATTAAAAGGAATAATAATTAATTAATAAGTTTTGATATTTTTTTATAGATTATTATTATTCTATTTTTGAAAATTATTATAGTTTTTTCTCAATTTTATTAAATTTAGGATTATTTTAATTCAATATTAAATTATCAATTTGAAAGATATCGAAAAAATAATTTTATATATATATAATTCAATTAAATCTATATTTATTTCTTTTTTCAAATTTTCGAAAAATCTAAAATTAAAGCTAAAAGAAATAATAACTAATTAAAGAATTTTTAATAAGATTATTACTTCTCTTAAAATTACAATTATTATTATTGATATTGATTACTAAAAAAAACCTTAAAATAATAATTAGAATTTATAATAATAACCAAATTGATTTATTTTAATAATCACTACTCCTTCTACTTTCGAAAATTACTATAACTTAAAATTCGACCTTATCAAACTTAGAATTATTTCAATTCAATACTAAATCATCAATTTGAAAAATATAAAAAAAGTAATTTTATATATATATAATTCAATTAAATCTCTATTCATTTCTTTTTTTAGATTTTCAAAAACCCTAAAATTGAAATTAAAAAGAGTAATAACCAATTGAAGAGTTTTTGAAAGGATTATCGCCTTCTTTAAGATAATAATCACTACTAATACTAACCACCAAAAAATCCTTAGAATAATAGTTAGAGATTATATTTTGAATGAATAGTAGATATTACTTTTCAATCAATAAAAAGAAAATTAATTATATTCTTAACATCTCAAAAAACCGTTTTTAACATTTTGATATTTATATAAAGATGAATTAAATAAAAGAAAAATGAATTAGAAACATTCAGGGAATATATATATGATTTAATTATAAAAAAATGATACAACAATATATTATATATATAAATTAAAAGAAAAATCAAATTGTAAACTCTTTTATAATCTACTAAAAGAGTTTGAATAGAAGAGGAATTATATTAAAGAAAAAGGATTTGTAATTAGTTTTTTATATAGTATAATTAAAAGAATATTTTAATTCTTATAGTAATCTATATTATATAGAGAATATATAAAGTACATTTATAGATCGGAAGATATAAATAAATTCTATCAAAAAAATATATAGAAATCTTATATTATATTTGGAAGCATTCTAAACTATTATTTGGGAATCAAACCCTTTTCTAGTATTTTTATTTAGAAATTAATCTATTAATAATTATAATTTTCGGGAATCTAAAATTTAATTAATTAATTTTAAAGACTTTGATTGAGATTATAAAAGCTTTGCTGAATTAATGTTTATAAATTATACTAAAAACATTAAGCTATTATATTTATAGATTATATTCAAAATATTATTTATCATAAGTATAAATAGAAGAAGGATTATATTATTATATATTGAAATATTATTGAGTATTGATATTATAAAGGAAAGTATTGAAAACCTAATTATTGAAATGTTTTATATAGAAAATATTTAGGTCTATTAACTATAATAAGTATTTGATTAATATTAGGCTGTTGAAAAGAAGAGTGAATAAATTTTAAAGTTATAATGATTTTCAATATAAAGAATAAATAATACTTTTTTTTACATTATATTAATTTAAAAATACAAATTAATCTTATTTAATAAAACAAGTATATCAAATAAAACTAAATATTAATTAAATTTTATTTGATTCTATATTTGTAAAGAATATTGTAACTATTATATAAGAATTAAGAGTTTCTAATTGAACAGGATATTAAAAAAAGATTGTATATTTATAATTTCATAATAATAATATTTAATTTATTATGAATAAATATTGTTTGATATTTCTTTTGATTATAGATAGTAAATCTTGATATTGATCAAAAATTAAGATCTTCTAAATACTATTTTATTTTAGATTATTCTATAATAGGTTAAATAAAAAAATCTAATCAAAAAGAAAATTAAGTTTTTATAATATTTTAAGAGAGTATTGAAATATATTAGAAAAAAAGTGAAAACTATTTAATACTTATATTTAATATTTTAAAAATATCTCAAGAATATAAATGAATTTTCTTTAAGAATGAAAACAATCTTTCAATTCGATTTTATTTTTAGGATTAGTTTTTTAATCATACAAAGTATTATTGATATCATAATAATATTTAAACAAATATTATAAAAGATTTATTTAGAAAATTAATTTATTTGAAACGGTTTCTTCTTGATTCTATTTGTTCTAAAGAAACTAACTATTATTCCATAGACTTTTTTAGTAATTACAACTAGTAATAACTCATTTCAACAGGGGGATAGTAACCCTATTAAAAACCCTCCAATTGATTACTACTCTTTTTGACTTCAGTTTAAAACTTTTCAAAATCTAAAAAAAAGAATTGAATAGAGATTCAATCGAATTATTTATATATAAAGTTACTTTTTCGATATCTTTTAAATTGATAATTCAATATCGAATTGAAATAATTCTAACTATTATTCTATAAACTTTTTTGGTTGTCAATACTAGTACTCTAATTTTAAAAGGATAATAACCTAGTCAAAAAGTTATCAATTGATTATTATCTTTTCTAATTTCAATATAAAGCTTTTCGAAAATCTAAAAAAAGAAATAAATCAAGATTAAATTTAAATGAAAATCAAATATATAATTAAGATTAGAAGAAAATTAAAGGTTAAATAGTATATTTGATATACTTTGATTTAATAAATTGAATAATAGTAATATTATTATTATAAAATTATTATGAAAAACTAACAAAATAAAATAAAAATAATAATATAAAGAACATCCACATTACTAAAAATTTCATTACCTTTCCCAATTAGAATTATTTTCACTTTTCTTATAATACTATTAACTATATTAAAATTATTTTCTCTTTATAAAGACCTATCAACTTTAAAGATTTTATATATAATATTATATACTTTCTAATCTTATTTTGAATAAGAATTTCAAATATTTTATCAAAATTAAATTATTTTCCGAATTGTATAATCTATACTAATTTTATTAATATGTATTGTATTATAAAGAATAATTAATACTCAAACAATTTAACAAATACAAAGCTTTATTTATATTACTAATTAATTTACTACTTTCCCAATTAGAACTATTTTCGCCCTCAACTCTCCATATATGTCTTTTTCGAATAGATCAATAACCTTCAATTAATTATTATTCTAAGCATTTTTCTAGTGATTATTACTAGTAATAACTATTAGTATTATCATAAGAATAATAAAGTTAATAGAATACTATAGTTTATATTATTATAATATAACTTAAAGTTTTGAAAACTAGAACTATAATATATATATTATATTATCGAAATACTAGTATAATTAATAATGAAAATTATGAAAATTCCTTAAAATAATAATTAGGAATTCAAAGAAAATTAATTAGAAAAAATAATAAAAGTTTTAATAATGTTTAAATTTGTCTTACTGTTTATTAGCTTTATTTCATCCTATTGAATTTTGTAATAGTTTTCTTTTAATATAAATAATCACTTTATTAAATTAAAAGATATTGAATATTTCAAAATTTCTAAATTAATTTTCTAACTTCGAGTCTAGATTTAATCCTCTGGAATAATTCAAAAAGATTAATTTTTTTTTCCGATGAAAAATCTTGAATAGAAAATTATTAACAATTGAAATATTACTTTTTAAAAAAAAATTAAATTCTAACTTTTTTTTGAATATCTTTTAATTTATTACTTCGAGATTATATATATCTATATATAAACTAGATTTCTTTATAATTATTTCAATAATTAAAATATATAATAGATCAATTAAATATATATGAATAGAAAAGTATATTTATAAATGAAAACGAAAAGATGAAAAGAGTCTTTTATTATACTTTTTAATTTTAATATATTATCTCTCTAAAAAGAAGTCTTTTAAAATTATATCTTGAAATTAAGAGATTAATTTAAAGAGGTATAAAAACTAATATAAGAAATAAATAGAAAATTAAAGAGATAATAGAAGAAAAAGATTATAGATAATAGATTTAAAGGGATAAAGTTTTTCAAGTTCGAGTTTTTTTATATATTTAATAATAAAGAAAAAATCGAGCGATTTAAAAATGAGTAATTCAAAAACTGAGAAATTCAAAAACTGAGAAATTCAAAAAATGAGAAATTCAAAAAATGAGAATTTTAAAAAACAAAAAATTCAAAAAATAAAAAAATAAGAAAAGATATCTTCATAATTCAATATATAAATTCGTAATTAATCCAGCTGAATTGTTTTAATTTCAGTATTTGAATTACTTCTCTTTCTACAAAAACAATATGGCAAATCTGTTTAGTGGAGTCGCAGCAGCGGCGGTATCATCATACCTTTATAAACACAAGGACGTGGAGATTGCAGATGCTATAGAGAAAAACGCAATTCTTCAAATTCAACTGAAGGATGCCAACGACAAACTGAAGGCTGTCAACGACGAAATAAAGGATGCCAACGACAAAGTGATAGATGCCAACAACCAAGTGAAGGATGCCAACGACAAAGTGAAGGATGCCGAGGACAAGGAAGCGGAGCGGTTGAAGAAACGGGCTGAGGCGGATGAGCGTATAGAACGCGACGAAAAAACCAAAGCAGATATGATTGTTTGGTTTCGAGAACAAACTCAAGACAGAGCAAAGGAAAAGGAACAAGAACGCATTGCGAGATTGCGACGAGAAGATCACGAAGAGCAGGTTTCGATCCAGAACCGTAATCGTACGGAAAGAGAGGGTTGGGCTGAAGAAGTGGCTCGGCTCAGAACAAAGAATAAGTTCGGAATACAGGCTGGCATCGGAACGCAGGCTCCGGGCGGAAGACCGTCTTTGATGGAAAATGAAGATCTGACAGCACTAAACGAGAAAATAGCAATGATAGAGGAACAACGACAAGTTTGGTTCCAAGATCAAGCTGATATAGAAAAAGTTAGACGGGATGACAAACACCAGGCGAGCAGCAAGAAAGCTCAGAATGATAAATTGGAAATGGAAGAAGAACTTGATAGAATGGAAATGCAGGCTCAGAAGGAACGAGAGATTCGGAGGGAAGAGCGAGAAAAATTTCTTCGTGAATACATGTCTTAATGGAAGAGTTCAACACTGATAGCCACCTTTGGCGAACGTCATCATTACAATTCTTCATATTCAACATTCCCATTACCGACTCAGTTCAACACTGATAGCCACCTTTAGCGAACGTCATCATTACAATTCTTCATATTCAATATTCCCATTACCGACTCAGTTCAACACTGATAGCCACCTTTAGCAAACGTCATCATCACAATTCTTCATATTCAACATTCTCTTTTACTGAATCTGATTCTATTGAATATTCATACACTCACGGTTTTGATAATTTCTCACTCGATATGGAACCACTAGAGCTCCATTCTGATTCAGGAATTGATATAACTGATTATCGAATCATTTCTTAATTATACATTTTGTATTTTATAACCATTCATTTGTGTTTTCAAATCCTTTTAATCGAAATATATTATAGAAAATATATGATAGATATAAAACAAGTTTGAATAATGTTATATGATTGATTTCCATAATTCTTTAGATTGCTAGATTATAACTGTCATAGACTAACCCCAACCGTATGATATTATAAGCTGGGAGAACCCGTTCTATCTTATCCTACCCGGAGGGTAACCCGTCTAACTATTATTCCACGAATTTTTTTGGTGGTCAGTATTAGTGGTGACTGTAATCCTAACCCTAGGATATTAATATTTAGATTAATAATAAATTAATATTAAATAATATTCTAGCATTATCGTAATTTTGATCATATAATTCAATTACCCCATATCACTTTTTAATAATTATCATCGCTCTCACTACCTATATATTGAAACCTTTTTAAAATTAATACAAATCGATCAATTTAAAAGATAATTAAAATTTGCTTTCAGAATTTAATAAATTCATTAAAATAAACTATAGGTTCCTATAAAAAAATATTAATCAATTTCCTATTATATATTGAATTTAAAATAATAATCAAATTCCTTTATTTTGCAAATCACTATTCCTTTGTTTTTAAAAATTATTATAACTTTTATTCAACTTCTTTAACTCTAAATTTTAAAATTAATTATACAAATCAATTAATTTAAAAAGTATCAAAAAAGTAAAATCAAATATAAATAATTCAATTCAATTTCTATCGATTCCTTTTTTCAGAATTTCAAAAAACTTAAAATTAAAGTATAAAAAAGTAATAATTAAATAATAACTTTTTGAAAGAATCACTACCCCTCTTAAAATGATTACTACCAATACTAACCATCAAAGAAATCCTTAGAATAATAGTTAGAATAGATACCTTTAGATGTAATAATAATATTATCAAGATTATTATATTTAAACCTAAATCTGTTTATATTAATTAAAGAAAATAAAAATAAAAGGTTAGCTTTTATTATATTTTATTTTACTTTTTCAAATAAAAGTTTGACATAAAATGAACTAATGGAAATTATTGTTTCAATATTATATTAAATTATTACTTATTTAATAATAGTTTTATTATACTCAACATCCTTAATCTTCTTTTACATCAAATATTAATTATATCTAATAAATAATCTTTTAATTATATTTATATTAATTATAATATCATAAAACTTATTAATATTACATTACTTATTATTTATAGTAAATATCTCAATTATTAATTTATAAATACTTATAATATTATTAAAAGTAATTATTATTAAAGAATTATTATAAGTATTTATTAATATAAAGAATATTTCAAAAACCCCTTTAGAATTATTTATATAATACTTTACCTTAAAAGAACTGCAAGAACAAAGTACAATTTATTCTTAGAATCTATAACTACAGAATTAGAAGCAAAGCATTCTCCAAGTATATCTATATATCAATTATATATATATAATCGTATATATATATATATATACATATGAGTAATTACAATTGCGATTGAATGCCGATCCGTAACAATTTATATTAATAAAATATTAATCAATAAAATAATAATAATAATTATTATTATTATTACTATTTTGATTATCTTTTTATTTAATATTAATAACAAACTAATTATATCGTTTTATAAAACTTTTTATTATTAAGATTATTATACTTAATATAATAATTTATTTTAAATTAATCTTTTTCCTTTTGTATATACTTATAATATTTATAATCTTTCTTTTTATAATTAAAGAGACAATAATTGTTTTTATTTTTATTAATTGATATAAAAAAAGATTATCAATTGATATATTTATTATAAGATTTTCAAAAAAACAAGTTTGAAGATTTATTATTATAGAAATATTAATCGATAAAAATATTCCAATTAATATATTTTGTTTTGAAAATGTTTTTTGATAAAAATCAATAGTTCATTTAATTTCATTAATAAATTTTAAAATATTCAAATGAAGATTATATATTATAAAATAATATTTTGGAATATTATTGTATATAAACAAAATCTGAATACTGATATCATTAAAAGTTATATATATTTTAAGAAATAATATATTGAAGGAAATATAATTTGTAATTATTATATTAAATATTTTCTAAGGTTTTATAATTGAGTTTTTTTGATGTAATTTTTGAAAGTGATTTTATTTTATTTAAAAATATATTCTATTAATATTTAGATTTTTTGAAACTTTTGATTATCATTTTATATAAACCTTTATATATTTTAGGAAGATTTTTAAGGTTTATTTAATAATAATCTTTCATTGTATTTAAGAATATAATTAAAAAGGTTATTATAATTATTTTGATTAATATAAATATTTTATATGATATTTCTCAAATATAAGAATCTTTAATTAAAAAGAATTATCAATATTCTTATATTTATTATTATCTTTATAAATCTTTAAAAGATTAATAAGATAACGATTCTAATTGTATTAATTATTATTCTAAAGATTGGAATAATTGAAATGATTTTTATTTCCATTATTTCTACTATTACCTCTACCACTATTTTTATTGTTTCTATTATTATTACTGTTTTAACCATTACCTGAATTATTATTCTTATCTAGGTTATTATTATCAAATGATTTTATAGAAGTATTAATTAATGGAATCCTAGAATCTAGTAAAGATATATATAAGACTCGTATATCCCTAAATTGAAATAAAACTAGTATATATAAATCTTATATATTCTTAAATTGAAATGAAATTGATATATATAAAATTTGTATATCCCTAGATTAAAATAAAACTAATCCTTTTATTATATTAAAAGAAATAATTGAATTATTTATAATTTTATCAAATTTTAATAACATTGAATAATTAATTGAATTATTATTCTAAGGTTTGTTGAAAGATTCGATTTATAATTTTGAACTAAGTTTAATTAAAAAAAAGATTTATTTTATAGATACAAATGATTATATTTTATCAATCTAATATTCTAGAAGCTGATTTATAATTTAATTATAATACTTTTTATAAAGAAATATTTTTATTAAAATATTATTAAGATTTGTATTTATATTAATATAAATTCTATATTATTATGAAACCTTATAAAAATTTTATAATATTAATTTATTAGTATTTCTAAATAAAGTTTATTAAATAATTTCGAAATCGAATATAATTTTTTTTAACAGAAAATATATTAATAATCTTTATATTCAAAAAATATGACTATTCTAAAAAGAAAATATTCATTGATTTAATACTTTAGTTTTTATTTTGAATATATATCTTTTATAAAATTATTTAGTTTTATTAAAATCTTTTGAAAAGAAATAATCTTGAGGTTTTTTTTTGAATTTCAAATCTTGGATAGTTTTTTAATTTTTTTTAAATATTATTTTATTGAAAATATAAAGATTGACAATAATAAAAGAATAAAAAGGAATATTGATTATATTTTTATCAAAAGAAATTTTGAAATTTTATTATAAAGGATTAATATTATCAATTATTGTATTAATAAACCTTTTTATATTAATAAATTGATTAAATTTTTTATTAATTTATTTAGAACTAGTACTAATATTTGTTTGAAATGTTATATTATTAATAATGAGAAAATAAAAGAAGTAAAGATAAGAAAGTATTTTAAATAAATAAATAAATGATTTATAATATCACTAATCGATATTAATTCAAAAAAGACATTAAAAATATAATTCCTATTATAAATAACTCTCTAAATATCTAATTATATTCAATCTAAAAGCTAATCTAAAACCTTATATAAGCTACTAAAAGAACTAGTCTCTTTCGCATTCGCTTAAATACCTTTAATATAATAGTTATTATATAGAAGTTATTCCTTTGAAATAAATTTTCTTATTTACACGAATTCTATTTAATATTTCTTTTTAATGAAATATTCAAATAATATTAATCTTATTTATAAAACTTTTAAATATCTTTAATTTTAAATTATATTATAAAATGATTCACATTTCATTTTCTTATTTTCATATAATTTATTATTATAATATTAAATTTAATGAATTTTCTTTCTCTTTTTATATAATAATATTTTAATATTTAATATCTTTTGATTTTAATGATTATATTTAAAAGAATGATTTTATATTATTTATTATATAAGAGAATTAATAATAATAAAATATTAAGATTGAGGTTTAGATCGAAATTAGAATTATATAATATTCATATGATTTCAAAATCTAATTATAAAAAATAAGCTTTTGAAATTTTTAAAAACACTATATAGCTTAGAATTTTATAAGAATTCGAAAAATAATATTATTATAATACTAGCTCTAATATTATATAAGATATTTTATATTATCAATTGAGTTTTAGTGATATCAATAAAATTGAAAATTGAAAAATAAAATTTTATATTTATATGATAAAAACCACACTAAAATATTCAGCTTTTAATTCTATTTATAATAATATATAATTAAAAATTTAAAATTATTATTATTTAAGTTTGTAAATAAGAATTAAGATTTTCTAAAAAACTCTAAAATTGTATTTTTCTAAGTCAAAAATAAACTAAGTCTAATTGGGATAAAAAATTATATCAATCAATTCAGTTCTCTAAAAAGTTTAAAAAAGTTGGTTTTAATAAACTAGTTTTAATATTAAACGAGATATTTTGTAATACCAATTAAAATTCTAAAAATAGAATTTAATAAGGAATAATACTAATAAGAAAAATATTATTTAATTTTAAATTTTTCATAGATTCTAAAAATATCTATATATACTCTAATTTAATTCTAAAAACCCTAAATATTTTGTAATATTGGTAAAACATATAATACTAGTTAATAGGATGTTAGAATAATAACTAATTAGAGAGTTTTTAATAAAATTACTACCCTCCTTAAGGTTATAGTTATTACTAATACTAACCAACAAAAAAGTTCGTAGAATAATAGTTAGAGTTAGAATCACTACTAATAATAACCACCAAAAAAATTTATAGAATAATAATTAGATTTCCTGTTTAATCTTTTAACATAATTTATAAATATACTTAATTTAAAGTTTTTATAATTCTCTTCTTGTTTTTTTCTTTTTTCTTTACAATTCTGAATTTTAAAATAAAATTGAATTCTTTTATAATAAACCTGTATGATCCTTAGCCCTTGTTTATTTATAATATCAATTCTTTTTTTATTAATTTATTCTTCTTTTTTCTAGATTCTCATTATTTTTCTTAAATAATTCTTTTTATCTCTAATTACAATTCTTAAATAATTCTTTCTTGACTCTCAGTATTTTATTTTTTAATTTCATTTTTTAAAATAACTCTTTTTCATTACTCTTAAATTATTATTCTTCATTTTAAAATTCTAATATATCACAATAAATTCATTTCTTTTTTTTTTCTTTTTCCTTACGTATTCCAATAGTAATACTCTTTTAATATTATTAATTTAATTTTTATAAAATTCTTTTCAATTATTCTTTTCGTTCTAAACGCTTTCTATTATTATTTTTCTATTAAAAATAAAATATTTGAATTACTTATATTAAAACTCTAATCCTCTTATCTTTAATTGGATTATATTTAATTTAATTCTATTCAATCTCTTATTCTTATCCTTATCTCAAAAATATCCTATTATCTCGAAACTCTATACTTTACTCCTTCTTTTTGTATTTCAATAATATAAATAAAAATTAACTCTGATATAATCTTAATATTTTCTTAATATATAATTCAAAATCGAACACATTCAAATTATTTTTTAAAAAAAATTAATTTCAGCTTCTTATCCTTTTTCTTAATAAAAATTTTAATATTAATAATAATTTCTTTTCAATAATAAATTAATTAACTTTTAATTAATAACTTCTTTTTTTCTCGATTTATTAATTAATTTTCATTTTCATTATTCAATTAAAAATAAGAAAAGTTTTTAAAAAAAATTTAATATCTAAATTCTCATAATTCTATAGAGTTATAATAAGCATTTTATATAAATCAATTTGAATTAAATAATATAAAGTATATAATTCTTATAATATATTTATTAATTCTATATCGATTTTCTATTCATTTTATATATATCGAATAATAATACTCTAAGTAAACATAAATTAATTTATAAAATCTAACATCTAATATTATTAAGTATGTTAATTCTTGAGGAATAAATTATATTATAACTGTATTTAATATCTTACGATCTTGTAATAATTTAAATTTTTATATGAATAGAATTTATCAGTTTGAAGTTAATCTGATTATATTAGTTATCTTTAGGATATGAGGTTAGGGTTAGGGTTAAGGTTAGGTAAACTTGAGTTAATCTGACTTTTATAGAAATCAAAATATCATTATTCAAAAAATCCCTAAATACATTATAATTTCCAGAATATAATATCAGAAATTTCTATTCGAGATTTTAATAAATTTTAAATATGATACTATATATTTTGAATATAAGTTATTATTTCTATTTAAATACTTTACATTAAATAAAAAACAAAATGAGAATAGATTTTATTCTTAATAATATTTATATGTCAAAAATATGAATAATAATATAAAGATTATATATAAAATAATAAAAATTTATTAATAAGATTAAAATTCAAAGTAAAATTGAGATTATCTGATATTCATATAATTTGAAAATCTAATTATAAAAAAATGTTTTTAGAAAATTCAAAAATATTATATAATCTAAAATTTCATTATGATTCTAAATATGATATTATTATAGTATTAGTTCTAATATTATATAAGATATAAGTCAATATCTAATAACTTTAGTTAATTTAGTGTTTTTTAAAAAGAAATAAAAAAGTTATTTTTAATATATTAATTCTAAAAATAAGCGAGATAATGATTAATATCAAATAAAACTTTAAAAAAAACTTTTTAAAAATTGAATTAACAAAATTAAAAATATTATTAAATTAGAAAGTTTTTAGGGATCCTACAAATATATAAATATTGATATAATAATTCTAAAAACTCTAAATATTAGATAATATTAAGTAAAACATTAATGTCAAGTATATAATAGTTAGAATATAAAATAAGATTTTTAAATTTAAAATATAAAATATGATTTAAGGAATTGTAAAAGTGAAATATAATTTTTCAATCTTTTAAAAAAGTAAAGGTTAGTAGAGATAAATTTTTAAATTTAAAAGTAAAGAATTTCAATGGGTTAAAAAACATCAAAGCCTTTTAAGATATTTAATTAATATTATATATAAATCATTTAATAATTTGTAAATAAAAAAAGAGTATTAGGGGGAATTTTAATCCTATCCCTGATTTCATTATTGTCACAATACATACTAGAGCACATCATAGAGATCAAATAACTAGAATAAGAAAGCTAAAGAGGAAAGAGATCCTTAAGGGATCTCTTTATCTCTTATATACATCTAGTTCAAGCTAATCTTAAACTAGACTGTAATGAATCATCATATGTGTCACGTAATATTCGTTACAATTATAGTAATTTATACAAACAATTTTTTGGATTATATTTCTGAAATATATCTCTATTCAATTTCTATTTTATTATATTATTTTTAATAATTATCTTTTTCCTAATTATAAATCGAATTCAATAAAGCTGGAAATATATTAATATACTTATTATATATATACAATTCGAATTTACTAACTCATACTTATAGGATAGAATATCGCCCCTCTCTTTTAATACTTAGGAGGTAGATATAATTGAAAGAAAGAAAAGAATATATAGATATTATTTATATTGAGTATTATAAATTGATTTACTAATCGTTTAAAGTCAAAGAAGAAGTGATTATAATTAAAGACTAATTTAAATACACAAATTAATACGAAATCTATCAAAAGTTCTATTCTTTTTGAAAATAGATTTTGAATTCATATATAAATATCGAATTCTGGATTTTAATAAACTTAGTAAATTTCGAGATAAAGGAGTAGTAGATTACTCTAAAATAATATTAAATAATTTGTGTTTTTTAATGAATTTATATATTTAAATGAAATATTTAATAATATCAATTCTTAAATAGATAAATTCATATTAGTTTTAAACATTTTCATAGTTTTTTTCTTATGTTTATAAGTATATAGAAATCTATTTCAATTTAAAAAAAGCTAAACTGAAAATTTAATATTGAAATAAAAAATAGAATTAATTGAGATTTCTTATTCAAAATTAATAAATATTTTTAAACTCAATTATTTGAATAATAACAATATAATCGACTAATAATATAACCAACTATTTTATTATTATTTAACTATTTCAATATCTTATAGGGCTATATAATACAAATATAGATCTAGATTCTATAGAATAAAAAAAATAATTATAAAGAATATAAATAAACCTATTATTATTTCTAGTCATAAAGAACTGAGAGAAGGTTTGTATTAAAGTAATTTCAATCGTCAATCTTGTATATTCAAAGATAATATAAATACATAATTAAATTGATATTGATTTTTAGAAAAATTGAGTGTATTAGAGTTGTTATATATCGAAGTTGATACCCCTAACTAGCTTGAGGTGGTTGTCAGAGTTTTTCTAATAGTCGACAAGTAGTGATTGAATGATAGAACATTGAGTCGTATTATTTAAGAGTTTATTTCATAATCTCTCGAAAAACTTTCCTAGGTTTCACTAATCACATGAAGTCTGAGGATCTGGTTGACTCTTAACCTCATATTAAATTGTATACTACTCTAACCAAGGCATCTTAGATGTAGATATTCTTGATCATGTAACAACTCAACGATATAAAAATACTGAGATTGATAATCTTGGAGGTATATGTAAGCCTCGAATCAGACATGCCGTGCTATAGTATTGAGCATATTTTCTTCCTGTCCTAGTAATAAACATACTATAACTACAAAATCAGTACGTAAGACGATGCTATAAGATTGAAAACATTATCTCATTTTCAAAATACTTTGCTATAATAAGCGGCGAAAACATACTGACCTCAATAGTGAAAGGGCTTGGATTGGAGTGTAATTATATACGAAAATTATAGGGGGATCTTGAAATCATATTGGATCAGGATGCCTAATAGAGACAATCCTATGTAAGGAAAAGTACAGAGACAACAAAGGATGATTTTTTTTTCCTACTAATCAGCAGTTGTAAATTATTTCGAGATACTTTTTCAGGCCGATGTCACTATCTGATTAAAACTAATACAAGCTTATACTCTTTATATTATAGATTGAGTCGTTTGCTGAGATATCAACTAATGAGTGCAAGGATTGACGGGACACTTTCTAACTTTCCAAAATTTTAACAAATTTGTTTCTCAATAATATGATATTTAAATTTATGTTTTGATTGTTGTATTTCTAATGAACAATTGTAAGAGTTCTTAGCATATAGAACTTAATATATCAAGAGACATCTACAAGTTCATTCTTATAGTGTCCCGTCAGTCTGTACAACCACTGGTGATCCAGTACAGCACAGATATGTCACTTGAATATCTATTTGCGCCTTGCCAAACCGCAAGGCATGGGCGTTGTTCGAATTGTGAGCATAAATGGGCTTCTAAGTTCCATCATGCTAATGAAGTAAGTACATGGAACATGCACATACAGTATGCTCCCTGTTCAACTCTCTTTCCATCGGCCTGAAAACGACAGTGATGAACTATAAGCTGATCAAGAAATCGTATTATTTTCTCCCATATATTCTGAAAGTCGTTCTTGCCCTCCTTTTCTTCCACTAACATCTCTTTTCCCTGATTTCTATTACCTGTTTTTTCTCAGTTCGGATTTTCGTGTCTAACCCTCTTGGTATACGTTCATGAAAATAGTAGCCAAACTCCCACCAAATCTAGGTGTCTTTCGGGTCTTAGTGATTGACTTCCACCCCAATTCAATATCACATGAGCGGCATTGACCCCTCACAAATAGATAACAATATTGTACCAGCACCACATCAAGGCTGTTGGCCTGAGCTTTCCCAGGATATCGAGAATTTGTTGCACATCTGGATTCCGAGAATCTGGGTGATAGAATTTTTTGCAGGGGTCGTAAAGACATGAAGCTTCTTTGCTGAGAGTTGTGAAAGTCCGCCATCATTTTGATAAATCATTTTTAATCATCTAGCTAAGCTTGAAAAAATTTCGCGGGATCGGCTTTAGAGATTTTGAATAGAATATTCTAATGTTAGTAATAATCAGTAACATTGCGTATGTAGAGCATTCTCAGTAGATTCCCTCTAATTGTGGACATGTGGATGACGAATTCACGCCAACTTTCAGCTTCAAGACACCCTTATTCTCTTTCTCGTTTTACTTCCATTTTAAATGTGACAATTGGTCTGAATTTATTCTCTTGTTCATTGTCAAAATATCTCCATCTTTCTTCTTTCCTAGACTCTTGAAGTATATCTAACCCTAAGAATTACTTTCAACACTCTTACTTGAAAAGATGAATTGTCTTGAACACATCTCGTTCCTATGGATTTTTCCTACATCATCATGAGGTATTAAAGGAATTTAGGAGGGCATCTCCTCCCCTCCAAAGAGGGAGACGAAAAGTAGACAAACTCCAATATGCGCCAAGGATTTTCACAGAACTCTCTCACATCACTCGCTAAAGAAAAGTTATCTCAACTTTTTGGTTGAAAAACTTTGCGTATAGTAGTTGGCTTGCCATCCTACTTCCCCATATCGCTAACCTGATCAATTAACAATTCAATCAACTGGACTTGCTTTTCCCAATTGTTATATATCCTATTAGTCTCAGGGCAACTACTATCTATGTATATAATATTAACGTTGAATATCGCCAACATGTGAGCAAGAAGACTTTTCCATCTACTCACTCTCTTAATTGGTTCTCACTTCACTCTTTTGTTTGAATCTCTCGTCATCTCTACGATTTTCAGTTGCGAAATATATGGATTCTTGATTCTAGTCCTCTTGCATGTCTTCCCTGTCAGATGTATTGTCCGTAATTTTTCATTTTGTTGTCAAGAAAACTTTACTCTCTAGAATTACAAAAACAAAAACATACAACTAGATAAACTGTGATTGTATATTTCTCAAGATTATCCTTAATTGTGGTTCCGGGAGCACAGATAGGAAAGGGACAAATGGTAATGGGGTTGCAATTGAAAAGTACATTAACTTTCTAAGGTTGTTGACCCCAGAATCACTCTGCAGGGGAAGATGTTGTGAAAGATATCTCTATCGAAGAGAATCCCATGATTAGCCTATTGCTAATCTACCAATCTAGAAACTACATTTTCCACGAACGACATTTCATCCACGAAACGTTGATTGTTACGCTTAACTATGCTCATGACTTCCTCCTCTGATTGAGTTTCTTTTCTCCTTCTTGTCAGAGATACTTGAGTGGAAGGGGTTTGCTGATCATCTACCATTATCTTCGATCGCTGGAAATCAATCAGCATAATCCTTTTCATTTCTTCATCCCACAACATGTTTGACAATCGAAGATCTGCATGCAATACCCCCATATCATGGATGATCTTGAGCGAGTACTTCATCATAGTAGCCAACTTTTCCTTGTCCATAGCTTCCATAATTTTGCTCTTGTTCAGTGCAGTTCCGCCCCAAGCTAAGAATAGCATGTATTCTATTTGTACACCAACATCATAATAATATGGATGAATAAGATTTATGCCTCCTAGACAAACCGGTACAAAAATCCCTTGAGTATGTCTCAGATGTTGGTATATCCTCGTATTGAAGATCCTGCACAAATGCTGCTACTGTTCCTTTTGCTGCTACTATATAACCATAGGCTGCTAATGTGATTTGAAATAAAACTCCACGAGCACCTTGAGTGCCTGATGCATAGCAATCACGATCGGGAGTTAATTCAAGCTGTTCCCGAAGTAGATTGAGAAAGGTCTGGTGATTAATCAGATGTTGTGTGCTTTGAAGCTTTGATCCATGATGCTTTGATACGTTAGGACAGGAAATGTCCAACTCGGTATTATTCACAAGTTCAAGTAAGCATTGTTGTGTACAATAAGGCGGTCTTTGTGTTGCTTGTTGATATCCTTTTTGGAAATATTGGCTCCCTTTTTTGGTCTTCTTGTCATAACATTCCTGGCTCGCGTGGGAGTACTTGGGGGGGATTCTTGATCCGACGAATCAGGCGAGTTCTTATCTCCTAATCAAGGAGAATTTTATCTTGATGAAATTTGCTTCTTGATCGAAGTCTCATGGTAAACTGGGGTATTGTATACACTTTTGCATGATACTCCGAGTTTGGTGGGGATCTTCGTACACTGAGAGGGATTTCACGAAGGATAGCCTCGAGATCAACATTCCAAACACTGAGCTTCTTCCTGGCATCTTCAACCCAACTTTTTGTATTTGGTTCCGATTCCACTGCTAGCAAGCTGAAAGCCAAGACCTGACTAATTGCACTACGATGTACAAAGTCTTTACCTACTTTCTTTTGGACCATTACATCATTTCTGGGTTTAACCAGGTGATAATAGGCAGTTTTAGAATCTTCAGGCTCTATGTGAAGGAAAACAAAAGCTTCGCCGGTGGTAATATAACCATACTGTGTTTTCCCTTGGATCTCATATGAGAAAGTTTGTGTGATCACAGAAGCTACCAATCAATCTGCGTGGTATTGAAACTTTTGAGGATTTGTATTGCCAGCTAATGTAGTATTGCTGTTTGAGTTGTCAGAGACTATAACCTTATCGATAACATCTTTGATATTCATATCTTGAAGACTAAGACTAGCCAAGGTAAGTCAATGAGGAGGTTTGTATTCTATGAGAAAGTTGGGTTTACAAGGTGTACTGAGATCTTGCTCAGTTGCGAGAACACATATCTGATCAGCCTTGAGATCACTAAAGGTAGGTCTTGATTGGTTGGGTGTAGATGGCGGTAAGTTAATAAGTCGCTGGGACACTTCTTCATGAGAATCGCTTAATGTATTGGCGTGATTGTCGGAATAAATTTTACCATTGATACAAAATCCATCTCGTATTGGCTCAATAGTTGATAGATGATTGATAATATTGGCAACGAGGAGTCTCCACAATCTCCCTTTGGGGTTAAACAAGATCTGCCTCACAAGCCAATTTCCTTGCTTTCACTCTTCCTCCAAGGCCTTCTAAAAATCCTGGAGTTTCGAAGACTCTGTCCTGGTTTTAGTGTTTGTACACTGTTTCAAATTGTTGTTGAATCTTTTCCTGGACAGAGAGAAATTCGACCCATGGACGGAGTCGATCTGGACGAACTTTGCCTTTCGGGTCTGTGGTGTCTCCTTGAGTAGTGAAGAGTCTAGTTGTTTCAACAGATATGGTATCGAAACAAAGTTCATGGTAGTATTGAAGAGACTCTTTAAGATTCGTTCTACAAGTTCACTTTTCAGCTTCTTCAGATTTTTCTTGTGCCTTCTTTCGTTCCTTTTCACCTTCGGGATACGTTGTTCAGCCTCCGCCATAAGTTGTTCAGCCCTTTCAGCACGTTCGATCAATTCTTTTCGATCATCGTCGGACAACGTGGTGTGGTATTAAGAAGAGCAAAATGCTCATTGACTGCAGTATGTATCTCAAAGGATATTTCTCTGGTATTTGAGGAGAACCTTCAATAGACAGAAAAATACAAAACAATGCAATAAAATACTCCTTCAACAAGATAAAAAATATATAAACAAATAGCCAGGCCACAATTGACGGAAAGTAAAATTAATTATTAAATGATAAGACAAATTGACAAAGTATATCCTTGATTTCCTTTGTATTGAAAGTCCCTCTTGTTGTTTATATTCAATCTATCGAACGTAAACTATATACAAAAGAAGCAATCTTGAAATAAGAAATACTAGTTTAGCGTCATCGTTAAGGCAGTACCTCCCTCAAACATATAACTTATAACAATTCATTATTATAGTTTTCTACTAGAGCTTTCTCACTAATTGGTTCAAAAATATATTATAGGTCCCTATAGTGATAGAATCCGTAGTTGATAAAGCGATTGTTTTATTAAATATAAAAAAATTCTAATACTTAATATTATATTGAAAAAATGAGTTATAAAATATTAATATAATTAATCTTATTTATACATATAATAAGAAATTTTTACTTTAAGGAGACTTAGAGAAATTTTTTAAAATATCTTGATTTTTGAAAGTTCTAGTTTAAGATCATTTTCAAGTGAAAAGTTTATTTATATTAAATTAAATTAATAATCAATAGAATTTAAATATATATATCAAAGTTACTTAATATTATATAGTATATTTTATATTGATAATATAATAATAAAACTTCTAATTAAAGAATAAATCAAAAATGAGAAGATAAATAGATCCCCCTTTAAACTTTCAATTAATACTTTCTATTTACTCTTTAACTTTCCCACTTGCTCTTCTTTTCCTTTAGCTCCTACACTTATACTCCTTCTTCTTCTATCTTATATATATATATTTTTCCGTCTATCTTATTCAACTCTCAACTCTTAAAATCTCTAAAATCCTTCGAGGCTTTATTTTCTTTTTTTCTATTAAAATATTAATAATAAATAAATCTCATTTTAAGTTAATTATATTTATTAATAACTAAATGTATATTTCGTTAATAACAAAGAAAATATTAATATAACATTTTATATTTTATAGAGATTTATATTGAATTTCTTATTATATCTAGGTATTAACTTTATTACTACAGGGAGTACTGATATAGTGAATTAGTCTCATGAGTAAATTACAGACATGTAAGCCATTAATTTTGAATGACTTCCAAGGTTCAATCAAGAGAACACATTGAACTGATTATAAAGACTTTACAATTACCACCAAGGTGGTACCAATAATAACCTTTTAGGTAAGTCAATGTAAATCCATCTAGTTTTCGTCAGGTACTTCGGGAAACTAACCGAAGCTCAAGCCTGCACCACTCATTGGTCTGAAGGTACGACGTGGAAACTCTTCCAATGATTCTTTGGTCAAGTTCATTTCAGATTCCATTATGATATATCCCCCTTTCGCAGCTTGTAATCACTCTCTCAAAGTATCATTTTAACGTCTAGTCTTTCACCTTCTCAATATGTTTCCTCTCACTCTATGTTCCCAAGAATCTTTTCATTTTCTCTTCGTTTTTCCCTATCTTTTTTCAGGTTTGTGTTGGCGATTGAAGAAAAGTATTCAGGCGATCAAAAATAGATGAAAAGAAAAACAAAGATGAATTGTTGAAATCTCAAGAATTCGGCTTGAATTCAGTGAATAGGTAATTCTAGGTGAAGTAGTCGGGGCTGGAATTGGCAGAGCAGAAACAGAATGAATTGGTATACTCATAGTGTTTTATAAACTTCCACGGCTTCGTTCTCATACTTCAATCATTGAAAGTCCGCCCCTAAGCTTTTCAATCTCTAGGCAAACTAATAGTCGGTTCTTCAAGCGACCGACTAGTTCCTAGTCCGGGAAAGCGAATGTCCCCGTGAGATTTTGGGTGCGAAATACACTAAAACCATTCAATTTTATTAGAAATCGAGTTTCATTTTTAATACACAACCTTCAATTTTTGAATGATTTTTGAACTTTTTATATAATTATATTCAATAAGATTATAGCTTTCTAATAATATTAGATTTTTTTGAATTGCTTCAAAATTCATAATATTATTTATAAAATTCAAATATTTTTCAGTAAAAATCACAAAATCTATACCAAAATCTATATCAAAATCTTATAAGAACATTCGCTTTCCGGGGATATTCCTTTTCCCCGACTAGGAACTAGTCGGCCGTTTATAACCCTGTGATAGCAAAATTAATATCTATATATAAATAAAATGTTAATATAAATCCCTATATAAATATTTGATATATATATTATATAATTCAGTTTTTTTTTGTTTTTAACAAAATATATATTTTATCAATTATAAATCTTTTTAATTCAAAATGAGAATCGTTTATTATTAATATTTTCAAAAATATAAAGAAAATAAAGACCTTTAGGAAAGGTAGATGGAAGAGGAGTGAGTATAAAAGCTAGGAGAAGGAGGAGAATTAGTAGGGGAGTTAGGAGGGGATAAAGAGCAAGTATAGAAGTTAAAGGAAAAAGGGAGCAAATGAGAGAGCTAAAAAGTTGGAGAAAAGATATATATCGCAAGTAAGGTTTTAGTATTAAGTATAGTGCGTATTGTATTGAAAGCTATGTATAATTCAGTTGATTATATCAATCAAAATAATTATATAATATACCTAATGCATTTAGTCTGTTTTTTAGATCAATCCTACAAGATATACGCCCTCGTATGTATACTCTAATCAAGCTAAAATAAATTCTATTTTCGTATTCCTTTTATATATATTATAATAACTATATAATATATTTAATCCTCTTATTTTATTAATCAATCAATAGTTATTATAAAAATTTATTTATATATTAGTCTATTATTATATTTAAATTAAATAGATAATAGAATTTACTGAATTAATAATTAGGATATTTATAGTTTATTATCCTGATATAACTTTGCTTATTTTGGGTAAAGTTAGAGTATAGATTCTATCCTTTTCTAAAAGGAAAAGAAATTGATTCTATAAGATAGGTGATATAACTTGTTATATATCAATTTCTTTTTATAAATTAAATAAAAAAAATAGATTTATAAATACTAGTTTATAGATTCTAATATTTCGATATATCGTTCTCGAATAATATATATAGATATTCAATTCGAAACTTAAAAATTTTTAAATAGTTGATATAAAACAATTTGTAAATAGCTTTTTTATTGATTTATTATACTTTATAGAATTTCTAATAATTTTCTATAAAATCAATAATAATAAAAGGATTACAATAAAAGAAATATGATTTCTTTTTAATCGAAATATCATTATATAATATTGCTATATTTCCTAATTAATATATAAAATTACTTTATATATTTATATTATATTTTTTCTTATTAATAGCTTTTTTCTAATTAAATTATTTCAAAACTTCCTATTTGATTAGTTTTTAATTATATATAAATTTAAAGATTTTAATATAATATATTTTAAAAGAGAATTTTTAATTAATATTCTCAATAATAAGAAAATAAATCTTTATCTCCTTTTATTTATAAAAAAAATATTCGATTTTTAAAGAATCAATTAATTAAAAACTAAATATAATCTTATAAAAAAAATAATCTAAATAAAATATCTTTTGTATATTAAAAAAATTAATATTAATTTGAATTTTAAAAGGTTAATTATTAATATTAGATTTAATTTTTTTTAAATATTTTTGAAATAAATTGTTTCCCTTTTCAGTTATTTCAAATAACTTTTTTGTTTTAATAGTTGTAGAAATAAAAAGTATTTCGGATTTTTTTGAAAAACTGTATAGAGTTTTATTTTCAAAATGTATATCAAATTGTATATTCTTTTAATAAGAATTTTAATTATATTAAAAAGCTGATTTAGATATTTAATAGTCTTTATTCCTATAATATTAATTATTAAAAATATTTAAATATAATAAGAGAAATAATTGATAATTAATAAAATATAATTAAAATTTATATATTCTTTTTTATCGAATATATTATTATTATAATTTATATTTTTAGTAATAAATTCTATATTTATTAGTTTTTATATTATAGGCTAAATTATATTTAGAATCTGAGTTTTATTGATTAATGTAAATAAAAATAATTTTATAAATTAAAATCAAATAAGAGTAAATGGATGATTAATTTTAAAAAATATTAAGTAAGAAATATATTATCGAATATTATATTTAATATACTTCAAATAATCTAAAATATATTATTTAATATCAAAAACTAGATAAGGCTAATAATAATTTCAAAGTTTTTTAATGGTCAATTCTATAACAAAATATTCTTTTTGATTATATATATATATAATAGGATATTAGATATTTTGTATTTTTATATATAATATTTATTAACTTTTTAAAATATATAAAAAAGTTTGTTTTTGAATAAAAAAAATTATTTAATATAGTATAAAAAAATTACTTTTTCAAAAATAAAAATTCTAATAAGAAATATATTAATAGAAATATAATTGAATATATTATAATATTATAGATTATTCTTATATTCATTTGTAATTAATCTAAAAGAAATATTATTAATAATAATTATAAATTGATCTAATATTATAATATCCAGATCAGTTTCAAAAAATTGTAATATGTTTTAATCTAAAATAGCTTGAAATTATTTAGTTTTATATAAACAAAAAAATTCTTTAAAACTATCAATTTTATCATTCCAAATCTATTTAGAGTTTTTATTATTCTTTTAAAATAAATCAAAAAAATCTAAAAATAAATTTAGTTTGTAATCCGGATTAGGGAAAATAGTATAGAAAAAAGTATCAATATTCTTATTATAAAATCTCTCAATATATTCAATAATAATATTCAAAGTAAATAATTCTATAGTTTAGCGGGTATAAATTCTATAAATCTCAGTTTTAGGGGATAAAAATCTAGTTAATAGTATATAATCAATAAAAATCTTGCAAAATCTTAAATAATAGAAATAATAATAATATTTGTATATAAATTCGATAATTACTAAAAACTTATATTTATAAATATTATAATTCTTTTAAATCTTAATAAAAAAAAAAGAAATTATATAAGATAGAATATATAACCAAAGATTTTGAAATAATTTCTAGAGGGTATTATTTCTATATAATATAGTAATCTAATACAAAAATACTAGAATCTATATATATCTCAATAAAAAGACAATAGTTAATACTATATAATTCAATTACTTTAAAATACTTAATTTATAAAAACTCGAAAGCAAGTTATTTATATAATCTTTATTATTATTTAATATTATTGATAAGATAAAAAAGAAAATAAAATATTTTAATAGATTATTTAAATAATAGTTAGAAAACGATAAACTTCGATAGGATTTCTTGAAATAAGAAAATCTTGAATCTTAATAGTTTAGATTGACTTAATAATTATTATATTATTTATTTGATAAAATATATTTAAAGCTTTTATTTTATTTATAAATATATATAATTTCTTAAAAGAAAGATATAGTTAAATAAAAGTTAGTCTTGAGAGAAAGTGATTTATAAGAATATTATAAATGTTTTTGATTATTTTATATTCAGAAAATATATTGTTTATATAAAACTCAATTAAAGCTAAATTATTTAGAAAATTGAGTTTAAGAATAGAAGGATATTTATTAATATAAAGAATATTATTCTTTAAATAATAATATTTTTTTGAAAGATAGAGAATATAATTATAAATAATATATAAAAGCTCGAATATTAAAAAATATATAATTTTAATATCTTATAAAACGTGAATAGATTATATTTAAGTGAAATCTTCTATAAAGAAAATAAAAATATATTTATTTATAAAATAAAAAGGTATTACTCAATACATATATTTAAAATCGAATTATATAAAAACCATATAATTAGAATGAAATAAATTTTTATAAATTTTTTAACCTAATATATAATAATTATCAAATATTTCTTCTTTTACTTATAAATAATCGAAAATAACTTATCGTTTTAGATCAGATTTATAAGGAAATAATATAGAATAAATAATATCAAGCTTTTTAATAAAAAAAGATATTATAGATTAATTAAATAACTTATTATTAATTATTATAATATATTTATATATAAAACACTTATAATTATCTTAAATAATCTTATTTAATTAGTATATCTATTAAAAACTATATTAAAATCGAAACTTGTATTTATACAAAAACATATTTTCCTTTAAATATATCTAATAAATAAAAAGAATAATTGAAGAAATAAATCTCAATTTAATTATATTCAAATCTTTATATACATATAAAAGATATATAATATATTATTATAGCTTTTTTATAATTCAAAAACTAATATATATATGATTAATATTAAATTATTCTTAAATTAATTCAATTGAATCTATAGATAATAATTAAGAAACAGATTGTTTTTTAATAGAATATATATAATCAAATGAAACAAAATATTTTGATTTGATTTGTAAGAAATATATAAAAAACTGATTTCTAGAAAGAAATTTCAATTTGAATTAGGAAGTTGAAGATTTATATAAAAAATTTATAGATTCAAATATATTAATAAAAATATTGAATTTATATATTTATATAATATTTTTTAAAAAATATAATATTCTAGTTTTTATATATAAAAAGAATTCAAATAGTTAGAAAATAGTTTTTTTTATAATTTAAAATTATATTTGGAATTTAAAAATTTAAAGAATTAAATAAAATTATAGATTTTATAGAATTGAATTTAGTTTGAAAGATTTCTTTAATAATTTCAGTATTGTTGTAATTAAATAAAGAAATCTTTTTCTTAAAATATATTATATTTATATCAAAATAGCTTGATTTCAATAATTTACTTTTTATAGAAATCTCAATTTTTTATTTAATAATTTAATATTTAGGGTTTACTGAATAAAAAACTAATTAATAAAAAAGTGATTATATTAATTATAAAGTTTGAATAAAAATATAAGATTTTGAAAGATTCTTATTATTGATAAAAATAATATAATTAAAAATATTAATATAATTTTTAATAATATAAAATTATAATAAATCGAAAAATAGATTCTTTTTATTTCTATTAGAATAATTCTTATTATTAAATTGAATCAAAATATATATAATATATTAAATATTTTTAATTATAAAACTAAAAGTAATATATTATCTAAATCCGATATTCCTATTATCAACTATTTTTATAAAAATAATATTTTTCGAAACAATCTGATATTATAATAAATCGAAATGATTAATAAATACTAGAAAGATTATTTTATTATTAAATCCTTAATTAATAATATATCTCTTTTTTAGAATTAAAATAATTTTCTGAATTTGAAAAGCTTTATTCTAATTAAAGATTTTAATAATAATAAATAAAATAGAGATCTTAATTGTTGATAGATTTATAGATTTGATAAAATTAATTTATATAATTTAGAATTCTAATATATAATTTGTATTATTTAATAAATAAAGAAAATATTGCTTTATTTGATTTTGATTTAAAACAATATTTATAATATAAGTATAATATATTTTAGTTAAATCATTATTAGATTTAGATTATATTATAATATATAAGATAGATTTAGTTATAATCTTAATAATAGATTATATATTCTTTTTCTTTTTCTTAATAATATTCTCTCGAATCATAAAATATTATAGGTTTTTAGATATATTAAATAAGATTTAATAAAAAATTAATATATCAATTCTAAAGATTCCTGATTTAAAAATTGAAAATAAGCTTTTATAATTAATAAAAGTTTCTCCTATTTTTATTATAATATTAAATAAAGACTTAGAAAACTTAATAGATCTTTTTTTGAAACTAAATGAGATATAGATATTAATATAGATTTTAAAATGTCTTTTTTATATTTAAATATTATTAAAGAGTTTAATAGATTTTAAATTAATTGAAATAAGGAGTTAAAAAATAGAGTTTAAAATAGATTTTTAAAACTTAATTTATATTTTTTCTAAAAATAAAAAATAAAGATATCAGAATATTTATTACAAAAAGTATTCTTTATATAAAATATAATATATTGATTTCCAATAATACTAGATATATTATTAAATTTAAATTTCTTATAAAATATTAAATTAAAAGCTTAAATTTGATTTTTTTATTTATCATTTATATCTATTTCAAATTCTATACTAAAAAAATAAATTTCAAATATATATATCTCATTATTTGAATAATCTAAATCATTATTAATTTGTATCAAAAAGAAAATAAAACCTAATTTGAAAGGGATTAAGTTTGAACTAATGAAAGATTTAGATTTCTAATAATTATTTAGATTGATTTGATTATTAATATTAGATAATTAAGGATATATATAAACTATTAATATAGCTATAATAGAATAATTTGAAAAAACTATATTTTTTAAAACAGTTTATTTTTAATATTGAAAAGATTGATTTATACATTTTAATTTAATATAATTATAGTTTCTATATTTAAAACATAAAGGCTTTTTTAAATAGTTATATTATTCTAATCTATTAATAATATTATTTTAAGAGTTTTTTAAGTCTAATTTAGCCTTTTTTACTTGAATACCTATTAATATAAAAGTTTGAATATAAATTAATTGAAATAATAAATTTGATAATCTCAAACTCAAATTATTATTTCCCCTATTATTAAAATTATAATTGTTATTATAATTATTTCGATTTTACTGATTAAAGGATTAATATTGAAATTAGAATTGAGATATTTATTCTAAAAAAGAATTAATCTTTTCCTTAAGAAAGTTTGTAAGATTTTGTTTTTTTAAAGTATTAATAATATAATCGATAATATTATTCTAAACAAATATCTTTTCCATTTCTATATTCTTTTAAATATTATATATTATAGTATAACTTTTATTTGAGGATCTACAGATAGCATTTAATTTAATAGATTCTAAATAAAAATCAGAATTGCTAAAATTAATAACAAATACTTTAATTAAGGTTTTTTGAATATTGGTTTAAAGAATATCAATATTATATTTGAAGGAAGATATATCTTTATAACCTATTTTCAACTATAGATTTTTAATATATTAATAATATTTTTGAATAGATTTATTATTTTCTTGAATTAAAAAGCTTATAATATTGAAAATCATTTATATTAAATCTTTATCTTTTTTATTCAAAAAATAATTAATAAAAATAACAATAAACTTGTTTTATAAAACTTTATTAATTAAATTAATATTATTTATAATTTCTTTTATTTTTATTCAGTTATTTATTAAATTAACAAATATTATTAATGAAAAAAAGTATATAATTTAAAAATATTATTATTAATAATTTGATATATAATTTACTTAACTTTTCAAATCTATAATTTGATAATATTCTTTTTTTTCGAAAAGGATAGTATATTAATTATTTTAATTTTAGTTTATTTAATATAAATTATTAAAATGATAAAATTATTCAATATTATAAAAGGATTTGATAAATAATATTTTAAAAGGATTTCTTGAATTTAAAGAATAGAAAATTGAAGTTGTAATTTAATAAATAATAAAATTGGATTTTTAAAAGAATTTTATATATTTTTTAGTAATTATTAAGTAAATAGAAGGTAAAGGTTTTATTTTTTGAGATTAAAATAAAGATAATATTGAAAGAATCAAATAATAATTCGGATTTATTTGAAAGGTATAGTATTGATATAATTCAAAATGAGATTGAAAATCTATATTATAAATTTCCAGAATTGAGAATAATATTAAAAAGATATTTTAAAGATTAAAAGGAATTTGTATTCTAATAATAAGGTGATATTGATTTTTATAGAGATATTATAGAAATGAATATATAAAGTATTTCTAAAAAGAGAAATATTTAGAAAATAGAAATATTTGGAAAATAGAAAAAAGGATTAAAAGAAATTATTCAAATATTAGATTTCTATAATTATATAATAATCCTATAAATTAATAAGATTATATAATATTTATAATTTTTTTAAAAGCTTTTTTGATATTGATATATTGATTGTAGTATAAGTGCTATTATATAATGAATTTAAAAATAAAAAGAATATCTAAATCTTATTTATTAAAAGCTTAATTGTAAAGAGAATAAAGATAAGATATTAAATATATTTTAAATCTTTATATAGATTATTAGAAAAGATGTATATTGTAGATAAGGTTTTAGTATTAAGTATAGTGTATATTATATTGAAAGCTATATATAATCCAGTTGACTATATTAATCAAGATGATTACGTAATACGCCTAATGCGTTTAGTCTGTTTTCTGTAGGAAACAGTATTAGCTGAAAGTTTAAAGGGGAGGGGGCTCTATACCTTATCACTTACTTTCAATTTGTTCTTTAAATAGAAGCTTTACTATTATACTATATAGTATAGAATATTTTATTTAAACAAAAAAATTAATCAATTTTAATATATATAGTTATAATTAATAATCGATTATTAATCGAATTCAATATAAGCTTAATAAATAAACTTTTTTACTTATAAATAGTCTTAAACTAAAACTTTCGAAAATCAAAAAAATTTCGAAATTTTTTTTAAATCCCCTTAAAATAAATTTTCTAATTATATATATATATATAAAAGTTAATTGTATTAATATTATATAATCTATTTTTTTAATATAATATTAACTATTGAAATTTTTAATATAATTGATGAAATAATTTATTCGTTAATTACGGATTCTGTTACTACAGGGTAAGAGCCAACTATTATTCTTTATTTTAAAACGAATAAAGTCATACGGTCTTAGTTATATTCAAGTCTCTCTGTAATAAGACGAAGATTTGTAAGTTAGAATAATTAGAGGTAGTAAATAGATAGATTTATAAGACGGAGGGATGATGGAAGTGAAAAGAATACTGGGGGATGCTTTAGGGTAGTAGAATCCGTAATCAACCAATAAATCATTTTATTAATTGTATTAAAATTTCAATAGTCAATATTATATTAAAATAAGTTATACAATATTAATATAATTGATTTTTATATATATATATATATAATTAGAAAATTTTACTTTAAAAGGATTTAAAGAAATTTTCGAAATTTCTTGATTTTCAAAAGATTTAGTTTGAAACTATTTATAAATAAAAAAGTTTACTTGTATTGAATTTTCATAAAGTAATACTAGCCCTTTTTATTCTATTTTATTTTATTATATATATAAGAGTAAAATAGAATTTCTGGTTTTACCTTCTAGTCTTTTAGATTGTTTAGCTAAACAATAAAGCTTCTGAATACTCTCAGAAGGTCCTATCTATACATAAGAGAAAAAACAGGCCGGAATTGATTAATGTTTTCTATATATTATATTGATAAGGATATATATATTATTATATAATAATCAATTCCAGCCTGTTTTTTCTCCTATATATAACTTGTAATATAAATTTGATTAATAATCAAAAAATATAACTATATAGATTAAAGTTAGCTAATATTCCTATTTAAATAGTATATTCTATATTGATAGTATAGTAATAAAGTTTTTGATTAAAGAATAAATCGAAAGTGAAGTGAATATTTTGTAAACAGACTCCCTTTTAGACTTTCGTCTAATGTCTTTCCTATCTTTTAGCTTTCCTACTCGCTCCCCTTCTTCTCTTAACTCCTTTGCTTATTTCCCTCCTTCTTCTAGTTTCTATACTCGTTCCTCTTTCATTTATCTTTTCTAAAATCTTAAAGGTTCTTTAACTAAAAGGCCCCTTATTTTCTTTATATTTATTAAAATATCAATAATAAATAGTTCTCATTTTAAACTGAAAAGATTTGTTGATAATAAAATATATATTTCGTTAAGAATAAAAAAAAGTTTGAATTCAATAATATATATATCAAATATTTATATAGGGATTTATACTGATGTTTTTTTTATATATAGATATTAACTTTGCTACTATAGGGATAATGGGTGGAGATTAGAAAGAAAAATAAGACTGAGGGGTAATGATTAATTACTACTTGGGATACTATTGATATTTCACGACTTAAGTAGTAATTGATATTAGATAATTGATAACAGCTTGAAGAACATTATACGAAAATTTGATAGAAGATATAAAAGATATAAAGAAATACGTTGTAATCTTATTAAACTTATATTCAATAGTTCTTTTGCAATGAATAATCTCAATATTCTTGTTATTAATAATACTTTATTCAGTACGTATTGAATAATTTCAGAATCTTTATTATAGTTATATATCTGATACAATCTGATTAATGTATACTGAAAAGTACCTACTGCTTATATGATACGTAATTCAAGCCCTGTCTATTCAAGTATAGTTTATCTAAGTATAAAGGAATCTTCTACAACATCTTTACTTTATAGGAATAGGATTGAAGATCTATAGAAAATCAATAAAACCTTAAGTGAAGAACACTAAGAAAAGTATATTAATGATCGGCCTTTAATGATTTAGCCGACTGATTCCCAATTAGTGAAAAGAATATTTGATAATATAGATCTCTATTAGGAATCAAGCTAGAATAATATTTTTTATTTTATTATAATCAGCTTAATGAGTTCTATTAAAATATATCATTTTTGATAATTCAATCTAAAAGTAAATAAAATCCAGACTAAGGGGTTATTTGCTTATATGGAATACTTACTTTTATTAATTAATTCCTAATTAATAAAAAGAATTTTTGACAATATAGATCTCTATCAGGAATCAAGCTAGAATAATATTTTTTATTTTATTATAATCAGTTTAATAAGTTTTACTGAAATATATTATTTTTAATAATTTAATCTAAAAATGAATAAAATCCAGATTAAAGAATTACTTGTTTATATAGAATACTCATTTTTACTAATTGATTCTCAATTAATAAAAAAAAAATTAATAATATAAATCTCTATCAGAAATCAAACTAAAATAATATTTTTTACTTTATTATAATCAGCTTAATGAGTTCTACTAAAATATATTATTTTTGATAATTCAATCTAAAAGTAAATGAAATCCTGATTATAGGGTTACTTGCTTGTATGAGACGCTCGCTTTCACCAACCTGATAACATAACCAGTCAGCCTTAGAAGAGCCGAGTATTACATTCCCGCCACTAGAGCCACCAACAAGGCGTCCATTGTTTTCATTCTTCCGGATCTCTTGAGCGTAATCTACATTTATTGACCTAAGATAACTACAACCATAATCCTATCCCTCAAATCCCAAATCCAGCCCTTTATATATTCATTTACCCTATGGAAGAGGGCTTGCCACTTACTAGATCGGTATCTGCTTATATTCTCATATATTAGCTTCATGTACTAAGAGTCAAGACACAGGTTGAACTATATCTTAGACTTCAATCGTGAATATGTATGTGCTATCCAAGCCCAAGATGCCCTTTCCATTCAATGGGCTGGCTGATGTCGGAAGTGCTTATGCCGCTTCTAGAGAGGTCCATGAAACCCTTGAAAGCCATCGGGTTTGTAGCGTAAGGGATGATCGACGCAGGTATATGTATGGCAAGTAATTGTTAATGGCCGAACTGTCCACGGGTAGGAACAAACATGTAAACGAGACTTACAATACCAGGTATATTTCTCTAAATACACCTCCGCCTTCCCCAACGTCTTTCCCACCAGATAAAATCCTTCGAAGAACTGAAGTTCGCAGATAGCACACTTCATATCACAGCAGCAACCCTGCAAGATTCACAAGTGCTTGGAAGGTTTCGTCAAGAAGATGCAACGTATGCGGCTTCGATCGCAGTCTCGTTGTGTTGCGGCTTTTGAATTTTGAATTTCGAATTGTCTACCTTCTATTGAAATAAGAAGTTCTCAGAGGGCGGGCAACACACTACCATTCCATGCAAATCGAGATATCCCATATACAAATTGTGTTTGAACGAAAATGCATCCTTGAATTAGTTTGCGATGTAGTTCAGTGTTAGTGATTCTTGCCGTTGTATCTTGCGATGACAAGGATGCTGTTTTTTTTTTGAGGGCGCAATGATGTAACGGAACGAAATTGAATTTACCGAAATGTTATAGAAGTTGATTCAATGAGGGTTGTTATAATACGACAATCTACCAGGTGAGTGCTTGTGATATCTGGTGGGATTGAAAGAATATGCGCATAGAGTGAATGGTGGAGTGGGAGTGTGTGTGTGTGTGATGGTGCAATAATAGTGAGGTGAGGACCGTCAGACACTAGGTCGGTAGGTATAGTAATATTCGAGGCTATGGATATCCGAAGACCTCGAGGCTGAAGCTGAGAAAAAATTCGAGGCTGAGGTCCGAGGCTGGGGTTCGAGGCTGAGGTTCGAGGCTGAAAAGAAGGCAAGGCTAATTCTTGCGTAGTGTGCATACCGCACAGTCACCTTCCAAAAAAAGAGTTGTTCAAGAAAATATCAAGGTTTATTCAACGAAAGATAAGATGTATACCCTTCTTCCCTTAAACAGCCTCATAATACTTGTCAGAACGTTTCTCCTCACATTTTGGAAGAGGTATTGGCTTAAATTTTGTATAACCATTTTTGATTACCCAAGGCAGCTGCTGTTTTGACCGCGCTTTTTACCAGAACGGTCTGTCAGGTCTGTACCTCGACATACCCAGGTGGATCTTTTGACCCAATATCAGCCAATCTCGAATCTTACTCAAACCCAAATTCAAAGTGGAGGTACTTTATTTCCTCTACAAGGTGCGTCGTGCTGGTACACTACACCAGCCTCTTCCAAAGGGCAAAAGGGCGAATTTCTTCAATATTTGGGTTTTTTTTATTTCAAAAAAGTGCCAAGATTTTTCAAGTGAAAAGTGAGGCTCACACCTATCTCCCCCCAAAAGCGCTCTTGATGCTTTTCAAAAGACCTTTCCTCATACTTCGGAAGAGGTACAAACATCTCATCTACTACGGATACAATCTTTATCATCTATTCCAAACCTCTTTTTGCCTGCGGTCATGTGTTTAAATCTCAACACTTAGGCGAGCTAGGTATGTAAGATGAAGGTAAAGGCAAAATTATCAATCATTGGATACCTAGGCGGTATGTATACTTATTTATTTGCATTGTCAAAATTTTATTGTCTTCCTTCATCTTTCATTTAATTCCTTGAAAGAATCAATTGAACTCAATTGAAGGGAAAAGGAAAGAGTGTGTGGATGATCGATCATCATAGATCAGATGGGTCTTCTCATGATGGATGTGCGAATTGAGGGACTGAAGAAAGATGGTGATTATCATATAGGTACCTGAAGGATAGCAGTTGCATCGACGCCGGCCGGCTTGTGATCTCTTGCCGTTTCGGAGTTGCTTGCCGGTTCGGGATCGCTTGATAACATTCACAAGCAGTCCACGCCAACTGCACTTGCTATTTGATTGAACGGAAGTGTGAGGATTCATAATAAGTCCACTAAATCACTTACTAATATCTTATCAAATAAGGGATATATTGATAACTAATACACATATAATATGATCTTATATTATAAAATCATATTATTATATAATTATATAATAGTATCTCTTATCAAATTAATTTATAATAAAATAGAATGAAATGGAACTAAATGGAAGTATACAGGAAATCTCGCTAAATTGATTGGTTGTATTTTCTTTTTATTATTTAAAGTGATTCTATAAGATACGATTTAAATCGATTTTATTTATAAGTATGGAATATACTGGAATTTCATTATAAACTATATAAACCTAGAATATTCTTTAAAGAAACTCTAGGAAAAAGCAAGCAATTTCATCTCAACTCAGTCTAGCTCTTCTAAATTGACTTCAATTCAACTCTTATTCTATATATTCGATTTATCCCTACAGCTTAAACTGACTAGATCTTCCACTATCCTTATAATAATACTATTCCTTCTTATTATAAGAGCTAACCTCCAAGAGGAAGGAAGACTACTTCCGTTTCCGCGCAATGCATTAGAGGTTCACAATTAACAGGAGTTAGACGGAACCGATGAATTCCCGAGGTCCTTGAACGTGGCATGGTTTGTACACATATATTGTGAATTGAGTTATGAACATAAACTAAATTTCTAAATCTTAAGCAAAGACATCTATCTAAGCCATCGCAGGGCTTGCGAATTGAATCATGTCCTGAATATCATATGTGATATGTTGATTCGTATCCATAAGCACAAGTTCGCTTGGTCGCCCTGCAATATGCCTTTCCGCAAACAACTGTATACCGGGCATCATTATTTTTGATGATGAAAAGGGCAATATCTTGGAAGTGAAGGTTATAAGAAAGGGAGAGAGAGAGATCGTTGAGGTTGCTGGCCTATGTACAATTGCAAAAGCTTTTGAAGGGATCTTGCTGAGATTGCGGAAGGAGATGCTACTGTGCCTATTCGCAAGAAAGCCGAGTGAATAACAAAGGGTATGAAATAAATTTCATTCAAGCACATGCTGAGAAGACTTTTGCTGATAGTGAGATTGATGTAGGGATAATGTAGATGTTGACACAGAGGAGGTGCAAAATTGAAAGAAAAGGTTTGTGTATAAAGTGGTGAGAAAACTGGTGAGAGGGGATGAAGAAGTCATATTTCGGCCGAAGATTGCAACTGAGTGTGTGTACCCCAAATAAATCAAGACACGGTGGTACAATGGAGGTGGAAACGTCTACTATTTTGAAACGATAGAGGGAAGTCCGATAAATAGTTTCAATGAATATAGTAAGTGGTACACGAGAGATGAATGATGGTTTGGATGAAGATATCATTTTGGCTGCTAGTGTGGCTGGCTACTTTCATGTACATTGTTTTTTTTTTGTTGACCGTGTGGTGAACTATCCGAGTCGAAGCATACAGTGAGTTCTCGATGGTTGCAAGGACCATACTTTAGGGGAAGGGATTTGATCTGATGTTACTGAAATTACATATCTCCTTCTCCTTCTCCTTCTCCTTCTCCTTCTCCTTCTCCTTCTCCTTCTCCTTCTCCTTCTCCTTCTCCTTCTCCTTCTCCTTCTCCTTCTCCTTCTCCTTCTCCTTCTCCTTCTCCTTCTCCTTCTCCTTCTCCTTCTCCTTCTCCTTCTCCTTCTCCTTCTCCTTCTTCTTTTTCTTTTATTAGTTATAAAGATTATGAATTCAATCATGGGATTTTTAGATTCAGAGTTGATGGAGTAAAATGAATAAAATGATATATGAGAACTGGAATCTCCTTGACTACCGCTTTATCTTTTGTCGAACGCTGCTCCTGCTTGCGATCTTTTGTTTGTCACTCAAGGTCTGAATGAAATTCTCACTCGTCATTGCAAATCTCTCGCTCGGTCCCAAAGTTATGCGAAAATCGAGTCATATTGTTTGGATTGTTATGCGGAACTTGGCAAGCTTGTATGCAGGACATTAGTCATAAGATAATATTGAGTGGAGAGAAGTCGAATGGGAAGGGTTGGTTAAGAATCTGGGAACTCTAGCGAAGAATGGTATGACAAAGCTCGATTTTAATATACAGAATGGATGCGTCGGATCACGAGGTGGCATTTTGATTATCTGTGTTTCTTATTGTATCTGTTGAATGTCGAATAGAGTGAGCTGGCTATATTGATAATTATTTGAGATATTAAAAAGATATGTTAGGGATCAAAAGTGGAGGAGTAGTATTTAGAACTCATTCATATCTTGGAAACATACAATCGATCTAGGAAAGTGACAATAAAAATGGAATATAAATATCAATGACAAATTTGCACATTGAGTAATCTGCATCGATTTCGAGAGATGAGAATAGAGAAATGAATACGTGAGTTGCGAGAAGATGTGGAGGGCTGGCTGAGCGGAGGACAGAGGACGAAGGAGGGGAAGAGAATTTGGTGTGAGATGGAATGGATAGCCTAGGATTGTCGCATAGTTAGATACGTCAACGTCAGTGAGCGTGATAGTGAATTTGATTATCAGCCGCGGATTTTAGGGGGGGGTGTCTGTGAATGAAAAAAGGCTATTAGATTTGAATTTTTGAATCTTGTTGATTGTTTGGAATCGCAACTCAACCAGAAAATCAAAAGTGTATTGGAATGGTATGAAATAAATATGGGTTGTGAGGGCTTTCGAGGAGTACTTGTACTCATTTCCGCTCATGTCATTCGCTCAAGTAAATGGAAGGAGGGGATGTGGGGGGCGAAAGGGGAAGGTCATCAAGCGAAGATGGTGGAGCAACTACTTCACATAACAAATATTTTGTTATGTTGCTGCAGTAAGTCGTTTGTCTTGATGATGCTTTCATGGTGGCCCATTCCCCTCTCACTATGAAAGATATAACACAGGGGCAAATTATAGGAAGTACATGCTAGGGCATCACGATGCAAGAGAAGGACCTTCGGAAGATAGAGTATGGATGCCTAAGTCATGTAGCTCGTGTCATAGATAGGGTAAGAAAAACTTCTATTTTCATCCAATTCAAAACTTCTATCTCAAATTGTCGAGAATTAGATCGACTTCAATATCAACCTGTTCCCCTTCTCTTCTTTCTTTCTTTCTATCTTTCTCTTTCTATCCAAACCCTCACCCACTCGAGCCATTGCTCTTCTTCCTCTAAAGATCTTTCCCAATTACCAGCAGGTCATTAGCGAAAGATACTCTCTGCTCAGCCCACTTCTCAACCATATCAAAAAATTCCTTTACCTCCTCCGATTTCTCCTGTGTCAAAAAGTTCCCATCTACTCCCTTCCCATTCCCATTCCAATTCACCCCACCTTCACCTTCACCACCTTTCACAACGATCCACCCCCCGACAAATTTCTCACACTCAACAATCACACTCTCCCAAGCCTTCCGATCACCATCCACCCTCTCCTTGAGTCTCTGCGCAATTAACTCCAACCCAGCCAGTACATTGAGATCTCCACTCAATATATTGTTCTGAGAATCCCTTTCCTTCTTACCCTCTCGATCAAATATATGATCGTTGTACTTAAAATGTGCATGACCCCTCTCCTTCTCAATGGCGTGTAGTCTCTGAGACTTTTTGCTCTGTGCTCGCTTGTGGCTTACTAAGACCGCTCGAATGCTCGATGACAAATCATCTGCTTCCTTGAGGAGACTTGCACCCCTATCGCCGAGCACTTGTGCTTCAGTCGCCATCATGGTGATGTAATCTCTGCGAAGACGATTGATATTGTGACGTATTGCTCGGATCCGGATACATTCCGCATTCTTGTTTTCTTTCCCGAAGAATGTGATGGAGGACGCACATTTGTGATGATAAGTGCATTGAGTCCAAAGATTTAAGACTTCGCGACCCGAAGATACCATGGTGAGAAGTTCGTCGGTAAGGTACAAGGTTGAGCGCTCGATTTCTTGTACGTGATGGACCCAGGTATCACGAAAATTGCGATAGCCTTCAACCAGTGAAGCCATTGATTCCTGAACCCGGGTAAAGTGTGGGATGATGGGTTTGATAGACATATCTTTGACGGTGTCACGCTTGGACATGGCAAGAACAGTGTTGCGAATGGTCTGTTGGTCTTTGAGAAGCGCTGCCATTGAAAGAAGAGATTGAGACTTGGCGGTTTCGCTTTGAGGGGAAGGGTTGTGCGAGATTTCGCGAGCTGTGAAGAGAGATGTATTGAGGGTAGTGGACCATACTGAGAATAGATGATCTTCATTCGTTATGTTAATCCATTTTTGATCATCCATTGTGCTTGTGTCTCCCGAATTATCACTATTACTAGTGAAGAAGTTTTTCCGATCTCCCAGCCCAAAGAATGTTGGTGTACTGGATCGCACACAACCAAGTGGATTCGATAAACAAGTTATAGTATTTGTAACACTCATAGTCAAAGCCTTAAGAACCACCAAGAGCTGATAAACGAGCATGATAAGGTCCACAAGATGAGTAAACATTAACAAGAATGAAAAGCCGATGATGAATAGAAATGTATATTTGATCCAACATGAATCGACCGCTTTCTTCTTGATAAATAAAAGAGGGAATTGAAGAATTCCGGGGAGGAACATACAAGTGATGGATATGACATGGGTAATGATGTATGTAGCGATAGTATCTAGAATGGAGAAAAATGGCTTGTTGGTTGTAGCGTTGCTCGCACTGGTAGCGGTCGTTGTTGAAGTAAAGTAGGCACCGGGTTTTCTAGAAAAATAAGCATTCAAGGCATCAATCTCGTTATCAATATTTGACATTGGTGGTGGAAGTTCTCCGCTTGATGCCATGATTGAAGACTACTTATTTGAATTGGCGAAGTAGGTAGCAGAATGAGAAAGGTGCAAAACGATGATGAGGTGATGTAGTAGAAGAATGAAGTGGTGATGAATATTGACAGAGTTGTCTTTTGGGTAGTAACATACAAATTCTGTAAATCTCATGTAGGAAACAACAAGATACTTATACTAACGTGTAGTACTAGAGAACCAGAATATTCTAACGAACACATCGATTGACGTAGACATCACAAGAAGCATTGAGAAGTTCGAGAAAAAAAAAGGGGGAAGATGTGAAACAGGGAAAATGAAAAAACACAAAAATGAGAAATTGAGAAATTGAGAGAATGAGAAAATGAGAAAATGAGAGAAAATGAGAGAAAATGAAAAAATACAAAAATACAATAATACAAAAAGGAGACAAAGAAAAGGTTGACTTCTCTTTGTTTGATAACGAACTTGGTACCTAGCTACATGAACATTCATATACTTTCTCCCCCTATTTATAATTCGTTCAACAATATCTTACTTACTCACAAACTATCGTCCGACATTGAAAAATTCAAAGTCATCTATTCAGACATGATGTTAGACGAAGATTCAGTTCCTAAGTTTGTGGATTGTAGTGGTGTTTGTATTCCCAATTATTTCAATCTTCATATTCCAGCCAACTCGAATGGCACAATCATCAGAAATGCTTACCGATACTACTCCCGAATTCTTCATCCCGATAAATATCGTCGTCTCTACGAACGACACCCTCCGCCAAATCCTCCGAGATACTTCTCAGCCATACTACCTTCCTCTTGGTTACCATACCTCCCTGTTCGCCCAAACACTATGACGGATCTGCAGAAAGAACATTGGCGTCATGCACTGAGCTTAATCCAAAGAGCACATGCTGAGCTCTACCCTGTAGGCAGCGATGCACATCTGGCATACTGGCTACACTGTGGTATAACCAACATTCATGAGGAATTTTACAAAACCAAGAGAGATAAAGTGATTCATGGAATGGGTAGGAAGCCTTGGTTTTGGGAGTATGAAGTTGGGTTTGGAAGCGGAGGGGAACAATTCGTCAACTTTGCCCATTTTCTGCTTGATAATGGAGAGTGGAAGATTTTTGGAACAAGAACCGTCACCGATTGGTTGTGGGGCATTTGTGAAAGATGGAGGGAGGCCAAGGGCTACGGTCCAAAAAATGGAGAGTGGCTTGCCTTCAAAGAAGGTCAAGTATGGCCGGGGTGGGGATCATATGGAGATGTTGGTGAAAACTGCAATGGAAAGGTCTGGTGGGTCTGGATTCCAGGTGGTGAGTTCTTGAGTGGTTGGGAGACCATCGACGAAGATTATCATGAGCACTGGGTTCGCGAGGCTAGGCCATACACGGGAATGTTACCTTTAGAACCAGTTGTTAATTCAATGGAACCGAAGCTGGGCGGAATTGGGATCAGTACGAATACGAACACAAACGACAAATTTTTGTGGTCAGAGAGAAGAAGCGAAACCGATTTGAGATTATTGACAACCGGAGATGCCGAATGGGATGCCGCGATCGGAACGCATGTTAAACAGACAGGAGTTCTATTTTCAATTCTTATTGGCGGCTTGTTCTTGATTTGGGCTTTATGGAAAGTTCTAAAATTGGGTTGGAAAATGGTTGGATACTTGTTGACAGAATGCCCAACGAAATTGAAAGAACCGGAAATGACAGATATACATGTCAGTATGTCTACACCCGAGAATAGTGCACCTCTATACGCTGTACATGCTGCACCAAAAGGTGAGATTCATGACATGGATTCAGCTTCAGATTCCTCAGAGTCTGGTCGTATTGGAAAATGATTAGTGGGCATTGAAGGAGAACTTTGATGATGTTGATGGTGCTGATGGTGGTGGTGTCGATGATGTTGATGGTGAGGATTCGAAGATAGATGAGTAAATGATTGATTAGAGTTCTGCAGTCATATGCGGAACTAGATGCTGGACTCGTTCGAAAGAGAAATTGACACATAGAGAATGATGTATGAAATTCAAAAGCCACTTTCCTCGCAAATTGACAGACAGTATTTGTAATGCTCAGGTCATTACTTCTATGCAACTCCTTCTCCGAGTATCATTCGCTGCTCCATTCGTGATTGGGATGTCTGTAACAAAGTGGATGAGATGTTTCCTTATGCCCATACTCACCAAAACCAGATATAAATTCCTTCGCACAGCTATATCAAGACAGATACTCCGAAGATTGCTTGTTGATGCCAAGCATGTAAAAAGATTCGTCAGCTTCGATCACCTCCTCAAGTCTCTTATCGGATGCATGTTGTGGTGTTCCCGTTGGGCAAAAAGTCCTATAACTATTGATGAATACTGGCTGGATTAGTAGAGAAATTGTCAACTGCCTTGTGCAGGAGTCGGCGAAGGAACTACTCGGGATTGATTCTGTATCGACAGTCTTTGCTTCATGTCCACTCAGCTGAGCGTAAGGCTGGCAATTCCGGAAGAAAAAGTCGACTTTGAATGTAGATTGCTTCAGTCGCGATCGCGCACCACATCAGTACTCCCTTTTCACTCTTATTTTTTTTCGCACTCGTCGCGATCTGGTTCTTGCATATTTCTGTAGAGATAGGTTGGGGCGATGGTCTTGAAGACAATCAGTGTTGTGGTCGCGTGGAAGTTCTTTGGAGATTGTGGGGAAAGGGGATTTTGATAGGGCGATTGCATTGGAGTAGATTGAGGAGGAGGGAGGGAGGGAGAAAAAAGTCACTTTTGGAAGGTGCGGTGCTTATAGTAGTGAGGGCGAAAGTCGGTGCATCGGCATTTGTTGGTGAGGTTGGGGAATTGTATGCATCGTGGCCGGGGATGCTAGAAATTAAATAAAGTGGCTTATGGTCGTGTGGCTTTATAACAAAATCAATCAATCTTTTTTTAGATTCTATGCCACGTACTGAGGCCGATTTGAATCATTTGACACAAACTCCAAAAATAGATTTTTGCCTGAACTAAATACGTATTTAGAATTTAGTGGTGTGCTTTTATACTAAACTATTCAACTTAGTATACAACCTCAAAGGAATTGATAAAAGAAAAGAAAATAAAAAAATCCTATTAATTAGAACTCAAGGAATCGATTGATATAATTCTTTTTGAATTATCTCGAAAATTAAAATTTATATTCAATTTAAAAGTATTTTAAGAATTCGAAGCTGAAATATTAAAGCTTTTATTCTTCAAATATTATTATATTGAATATAAATTTCAATTTTTGAGATAATTCAAAAAGAATTATATCAATCGATTCCTTGAATTTCAATAATTATTTATAGCTATTTTCTTTTCATTTCATTAATTCCTTTAAAGTTGTATACTGAGTTGAATACTTTTTCTTCAATATTATCCGATTGTATTAGTCATACAATCTAATCTAATCTTTGTAATAAGCTTGAAATAAGCGAGATAAGCAATCCTTATCAAGCTTATCTTGCTTGAGATAAGGAATCCTTATTAAGCTTGTCTCGCTTATTTTTCCTGAGATAAGGAATCTTATTAAGCTTATCTCGCTTATTCTAAAATAGTCTATACACTATAAGAAAAACTATTTGAAAAAAGATTTTAAATATTAGTACACTTCTTATAGAAAATTTTGAAATAAATTTTAAAATCAAATAAAGAAAGCTAACCCTAAAGGCTATTCAATGATATAATTTAATTTATAAAAAATCTTCAATAAGGTTGAATTCTACCTTTCTCTATAAAATTTCTATAAACACACTATACAGATTCTAAAATTTCTTTTTTCATTAGGCAGAAATTTATTTTTGGAGTTTGTACTAAATGATTCAAATCGGCCTCAGTATACAGCCACACCTTTTTCCCTTAAGAAAAATAACTAGTAGCCACATCATCTAATTAAAAGCACCTAGGACCATCACATTCACCGGTATCATGAAATATCTCAAACTCAGCGAAACTACCTCGTACTCCGTACATAAATCGAAAAATACTGCAACTATCTCAACTATTTCAAGTATGGATACATTGCTTCGAGAATCTGTAAATCAAGAATCGATTTCACGATTCCTTAGGTTTAGGTACGAGGTATCGAAAATATACCGGATTTCTGATTGTTCCGGAAGAATGCCCCGACCAAGTCAATCTTTTATGGAAGTCCGGTATAAATTCCAGTGCCGACTTGTCCAATTGCATGTGACCTTGGGAACTGTCAACGTCATCGCTACAGCTCATATGTAGCTTGTGACGAAGGATGAATGGTGCAGATTCCCACAGCAAAGTTGCAGGGGAAAAGCTCATGGCAGGAAATCTGAAGTGAAAGGGATATACATTCATGGATGGACATTGGATCAAATATATCTTACAAGAAACAGCTATATAAGGAGTATGAACTCATTTGTGTGGATAAGCTACAAGATATTTTAATGAAAGTGAAGATCTAGGGCAAGTGTCTGGACAGTAAGTGGGGGACGGATTGAAGATTATTCAGTTCCTCTATTATGAAGGGGGAAAGGAGGGTATATGAGTTTGGCTGAACGGAGTGCAATTTTTGAGGATAAAGTCATCCTTGGCTCTAAGAAACTTGATATATGTTTTCGGTCAAGAATAGATATACTCAATTTCATAACTAGCTTTTAAAATGTAATATTATGATATTGTAACCTTTTTGCCGAAAACGATTAATTAAAAAATTCTAATTTTATCAATATGATTTCAAAATCAAAAATCTCTTTATTAAATAAAAGGAATCAATTAATTCAATTATTATTTAAAGTTTAAAGTGATTCTAATTTATATTGATTGATTAATAAGTGATTTAAAATAATATAATATTTTAAAGATTTAAAAGATTGATATAATTGGCTTTTATATAAATTCTTTTAGTTTTTAGATTTTCATTTTGAAATTTCATTCTCAATTGATATAATTTAAAATTAAATGAAAATTACGTAAATAATAGAGTCAATTATTCTTTATTATATAATATTACATTTATTTAAATTAAAGTTAGATTAATAAAGTTGTTGTAAATTGAAATATCAAAATATAATATTAAGGTGTTTTTAACAAAGTATAGAAAAGTCACTTGTTGAAAGCTAGTTAAGAAACTGAGTATAATTGAATTTATAAATTCATATTCGAATCTTTAGAACTTGGATCTCATATATCTCAACTATCAAATCATGGGAATATAAGCCTTAGACGAATTTATTGTTGATGTTTTCTGTTTTTGTTGTAAATCATTGATGTAGCGCGATGATGGTTTTTGATAGGTTCTAGACATAGGATTCATGATAGCGGCGCGGCGGGAATTTTCCTTATTTTTTGAGTCCATCGTTCCTTTGGGATTTTGCAGTCACTACGACTTCGCTGAAGGATCTCTAGCTTTGAATTCAAGTCTACATAATTTGGGGGGGGGGGGCTATCATGTGTTACTGTTATGAATTCGTAGGGGGCTTCTAATGGTTGCATCTCGAAAATAACTCATATATTCTAAAATTCTCTAGAAAGTCTTCGGGGAAGTTGTCAAATCAAGTTGGGGTCGTCATTTATGAAGTCTCGAAGGTGGCTAAGTTTTGGTACGTGTGTGTATCCCGGAACAATCGAACGTACTGCAAGGTTCAGAATACGGATACCATGAAACATATCAGACAATTGATAAGGTAGGAAGTATTTGCAAGACAAATGTTCATTTTCAGCGAACCTTACATAGGATGGTAGTAGTAGGCCAATCAGCGATGAAACCGGGGACTACTCTAGCGTCTTTTCCTTCATCGATTCTGCCGAGCACGTTAGTGAATCTTTGGCGCTTATTATTGCAGTACTGCTGAACCCAAGTCATACTCTAACCACTCTTAATCCTCACAAATTCTTGATATATCTCATAGGGAAGATCGACAAAGTTGTCTTCGAGGTCACATCAACCCCGAAGTCCAGACTATTGGTCAGATCAATGTACGTCAAGTGAATGTTTACTTTGAGACCTTTATCACACCCCGGCCTTCCACCAATTTTTCCACACTGGCTCTGTAGACGTGGTCGGGGTAGCTGAGTAAGAAACCAGGCTTTTTCCCACATCTTTTGGGCAACCTTTGTTTGGCGATTTCTGAGATATCGAGACCATTTTTATTCTTTCCCCGGGTGGCTCACTCCACAAGGAGCTTTCAAGTACTGGCAAAAGTGACGTACATGGCATGTTGAAAGGTCAGGATAAAGATGTGACGACCTTGCAAGATCACAAATGTCATCTATCACACGTATATTAGGAAGTTTCTCATCATTCTTGCACTTCAATGAAATTTCATGTCATAAAAATGCTCCAATAAATGTCGCAAGGTTGTTTTTACAAAATCCCCTTTCTATGAATCTCAATCTCTCCAATCAAAATATAAAATGGAAGCACGTGAAACTATCTCTTTTACAGGCTCCTTGGTTTCCACAATCCATATTCAAAGAAAAGTTTTCTACTCTTCAGCCATTGAAGCTCGCGAAGGGAGTGAAAACCCCTTTTCCCAAAGTTGGGCTATTTAATGAGTACCCGCGGGGCGGATAATGAGGGTTGATAGAATCTCTAATAACTAACCCGCGAAGCAGATTGTCTACTGATTATCTGCAGATGACCTATGCGTACAAGCATTCTTTGCGTAGCCTAATTGCCATCCATGGTATATCCAGAAATGTGAGCCTTCATCGTTGATGTCCCAATACATTACATTCAACATATCTGCCAACTCTTGATCAGTGACAGCATCGGAGGTTTTCCACTTGAAATTGATACGTCGCACCATGGGTCGGGATGTTTATTCTCGAAACGCAATAAAGATGTCGCTTGGAAGTTCTTCATTGATATTGTGTTTGTGAACTGATTGTGAGGACTTTTTTTAGGAGCATAAGAAAAAGAATGAAGTTTATATTCATCTCCTCTCAGAAATGCACCACCTGAACGCAGGATAGATTTAGCCGTTGGGCTTTCAAACACATATGCGGAGAACACTAGCTGAACCTCAGCTCTAGGTGTATGGGCAAACTTCTCGTCAAAAGCATTAATAAGCTCGGTATCATTGTGGAATCCACCATGAGGGTAAGCTCTCCACTTTGCTCCGCATCTAATTTAATGTCCAACGTCTTTGGAGTCAGCAATCTCCTCGTTTTGATTCGTCGACTCTCCGTCAAAAATAGCAGATTGCAAGCTCCCATGCTGTTTCCTTGTTCATGGGTCGTTTGGATCTAACTTCAACAAGCTGGCAGGCAGAACAGCATGGATATTCATAGTTAAAAAGGCAAGGGAAATCAAATTTACATACCCCCGTATAGTAACGCGACTTATGGACACGCTCATCTTTTAGATAAGTCGAATTTGCACATTATATCCCATATCCAACTCAAAACCCAATGGTTGATATTTGCCACAAACACCGGAAAGATAGCTTTTTCTTGAAAACCCCCACTAAACGCATCCTTGGCCGTAGTGAGCGGATTAAGATGAGTAACATATATATATTAATTCAAACGTCTCAATTACTGATGCATAGGGATTTTCATAAAAATTCTTCAATTCAGCGCGATATTACTTGACAGCTTGATCACAAAACCTCCTTCGGAAATATCGTACCGATATTTCCTCTGGAATCTCGAAACTCTGTTCTTCATAGTCTATCGCCAATTATTACAGTTCTAACCCAGCTCCCCTGCCCCAAATCTTGATGTGCTCAGTCCCAATAGCAAGCTGAGTAATTGACAGTCTGTAGACCTCTCTCATCTCTCGATAGGACGCTCGACTTTAGGTTCGGAGGGTTTGACCGTCGTATAAAACAGCTTCAACTTCAAACAAGGCCAAAGAGTTATCCAAAGTCATATTATTATAATTGAATTCTCTTGGGATTCTGAATGCTGTTCGTGGAAGTCTCTGACGCCTATATCAACAGCAAGCACTATAGAACCGAGGCATCTAAGCATCATATTGAGATCTCTCAGTAGAAAAACGCGTGCATTCTATGTGATGAGTGCATACGATCTTGTAGTCATCACGATTTCCACTCTTCATGCTTTACTATATTACTCAATCTCCTTTTCCTTGACCCTTTACGCAACCGGCACCGAAATAAACAGAAATTTTAGCCCCATGAAACCTCAATCCGCTTTCATTCCGTGTGCTTTGAATTCCTCCAGGCTCTCCCGCAAAACTAATATCAAACAGGTACCACAGGCAAAATCAGAACATACGGCGCTTCCATTACGGTCTCTAACACCGACGGAGAAATCTCTATTGATATAATTTAAATATGGTTATGGTTGGGTCAAACCAATATATACCTCGCAAACTCATCTCTCTTCGTTTCTTGTTGTATTCAAATCTACCAAATGGGTTTTGATGAATAATCAGTCATGGGTCGGGCCATAGGTAACTCATTAGCTCTTCTGAATTAGCAGGCTAAAATGGGTCTTGGAGAAGAAAGTGCGGAATTCAGCTTTTGCGATCGCTGGGTTGAATAGTGGATAGGCACTCCCGAGCCATTCGCTTCTCACTGTTTTTAAACATTGCGAGGGCTAATAGTTTCCAGGTTGGAAGAGAACTACGGTAAGAAATGAAGCTGCAGACCTTGGTTATCAACGTGGCTACGCGAGATAAGAGAGGAATGAGAGGGATGTGGAACAGTCAGGCGCTGGTAATTGTGGCTAAATATAATTGGGAAGAGTTAAGATATCACCGAAGGAGTGAAATAAGTACGACAGTGTCTTTCCAAGGAACTCGCCCTGATCTAATGAGAGATCAATCTCAGATGAAAATGGAGTGCCAGCCCGCGGTACGGGAAGACAAAATCTTTTGTAAATGTGAATCTGCTAGGGGGAGATTATCAAGTAAAATATAAAGATCGAGATATTGAAATTGGAGGTAGTAAATGAGATGGCTGTGAATTTTAGAAAGATGGAAAATTATATTATTGATGGGATATTGAATACAAATTCTCCATGCGAAGATACAAATTAGAGCGATACAGTAGACTGGTAAGAAGGGGGCTATTGGGTATAAGTTCACGAGTCTGCAATACACCGACAACCTAAGCAATAGTTCTTTGATTATCGCACTTTTTCCGTTCAATCATTACTACGCAAATATAATAAAAAATAACATTTCAGCTAATTTCTTTTTATATTATATCTAAACATAGATCTAGCTCAGAACTATTGACTATCATTTGAAGTACTCAGAAATGTTCATTTATTGAGATTAATATTTAGCAGATTAGATGATTTATTTTACCTATTAGTATAATTGAAACAATACCTTTTCAGTCTCTATAATCGACTAGATAGAGATGAATAAGTTTAATAGATAGGAATTAGATTGATTAATATCTTGAATATTTAGATATAATATTATAATAAGAAACTAGTAGCTCCTATTAAGATAGTTTAATATTTTTCTTATTAGATATTATAAGATAAAATTTATAGTTAGTAATTATACTTAAATATACTATTTCTTTCTACTTCTATTACTAAATAATAGAACTATAATATATATAATATACTAGTTATATTACTTATATATATTTATATTAATGATATTAATGCCATTCTCGATATACTACAATCTAAGTAACTAAGAATCATAATCATTAGCTCTAATAGAAACCAAGAAATACTCAAGTCATAATGAAATGCTTACTGATTAATCTGTGAAGCCCAAAATCACCGCGACCTCCGTAAGGAAGCGAATTGGATATATATATTACGAATTGCAACTAAAGTTTATGAGTTTTCATACCTCATCAGATGAACTCTGGAGAAATAGACGCGATTGTGAAGGGCTGACAGGTACTTCCTACTCGTGCATCTAGAAAGTGTGCGACACTCTATCTAAAAATTCAGGTCAATCTTTTTAAAGTTGATCATCTTGTGGCATGCATCTATGTCTTCTTGATTGTACAAGCTCTTCCAACATAACTGCAGCCTCCGCAATTCATAAGTATTAAGCGAGAGGGGGGATTGTGAACTTATAACGAAGCATCATATAATAGTTGATTGATTTACTAGTCTCAGAATCCTTGATTCGACAGCACAAGCGTCTAAGTATAGTATCTAGAGTCCGGCCACTCGGCGGTCCAGATCAATCTTCCTGCCATCAATAAACTGGTGCTATTAAAAGCGCATAGCGCCAGCCTACAATTGACTATGAATTAGCAAGATGATTCACGGCTACATATGTAGTGTGATATAAAGATGGTTTGATTGTAAAATTGAGCACTGTATACATTGTATTGCCTACTCCAGCGAGCTGCGTGGTGCTGTCGGCGCTACACATCGCTGCGCTACAATCAACGATTAAACAGAGATACGAGCACGTAAGGCGGTATCGTGGTGCTTTGATCGCATGGCTCAGTGAAGATGCTGTATGCGTTGCTTCATGACAGCGGTGGCTTTACCCAGTCAAAGTACACCGGTTCATTTAATCCTAAAATTCGAACTTATCACAACAGCTGTCTTAGACAAATCAAAAAGGTTAATGTAATCAGCTTCATTATATTCAGCTCTTAATAAACCAATTACTATACTCAACTCAAACCCTACACCCACTATCATTGTGCGAGGGAATCAACTAGGGGAAGCGAGATTATAAATAGAGTTCTAAGCAGAACAGGCAGATAGATGCTTTCATTTGAAATGAGATTCCTGGTAATACGTTAACTAGGCATTGTGGAGTGTCTTATTCTTCCGAAACTTACTCTTTTCTTTTCTTCCTGTGACTTCCTCTTCTTTTCTTTTACCTACTTCTCTATATAACCTTTTCAAGAAACTCAAAGCACACTATCGGTCCCAAGAAATACATTCATCGTTCAGAAGAGGTTGTACTCGAACGTCGATCCAGAGCTTTGCCTAAGGAAGATCCAGGACACGCCCGAGAGAACTGCGATGAAAACGTTCAAAGTAGTTGCTAAGGTCTCGAAGATGATAGAGAAATGACAGAAGGACCCGGAGTCACAATCGAACCAACAATTCGATGAAAATATTGAATGCATTGTTATCAATAAGATTTTCCATCTTCCTCGAAATGAGTATTGGAATTGTTGCATCTAGATGGTAAATTGAGGACTTCTTGGACTTAAAATAGTAGAATACGAGCTGGCGACTTTGGTATCGTTTCGCAGGTTGATCCGGAAAAGAGCCCCTACTAACATCAAGATAGAGCTCTTGCTTGCCATTGTCAATGAATATATATGACGCTCACTTTCGGAAAAGAAGCTTCGTTCGTTAACTAGAATGTCATCTAAATATATACGCCGATGTGGTCGAGGGCCAAATTCAAAAGCCGGGCAGAGGGACAAAACTTCGAGGTCAATGGCACTCTCTGTTTATGTCGTGCCTATCCCTATTCCGATGAAGATCTTTCACTTATCCAGTATAGTATCTGTGGTTTTACGTTGTGCCGCAGCTCTGGATCGAGTAATCATGACATGAACAGATTTTCCAGCTTGATGCGGTTTTCTCTTTCGGATCCCTTGAGGACGACTTGGATGAGGTTTTTTGGCTGATAAATTCGAAAGCTCTGAAGCTGGCTTTTCTACAAATGAAAGATTAGTTGATCATCCCTTCCAATTAAAACCCCACCCAAACTGTACTGCACATACCGAAAGACTGCTGGCGCTTAATCAATGGTCTTTGTTTATTCTCCCATGTTATTTCGTAATTGATGGCAGATAAGATCTTGGTGAGAGGGGAGAGGGGTGTTTCCGAGGGAGATGGCGAACGTGATGGTGTAGGAGATGCTCCCATTGTTTGAAAACGACGTTCATTTTCTTCGTCGGCGATTTGATAACACGGAGGTGGTGGTATTCTTGCTTCTTCTATGGTCATGCCCAAATTTCTGTAATATTTCCAACGCTTTTCCACAGCCAACAATTTATCTTGCATTATGCTTCCTACCACGAGTTCGAAGTCGCAGCCAAATCCTGGTGGTGTCATACATGTATCGCCATCGAAAGATGGTGCTGGAGATATTGGAAGGGAAGATGGAGATGGAGAAGGAGTAGAAATTGAGGTTGAACTTGGATTCGGAGTGGTGGGATAGACGGAATGCTGATTATCGTTCTTGTCCTTGTTTTTCATTGTTGAGTGAAGAGTAAGAAAAGGAAGTAGAAAGTGATTGAAATGCAATGCGACAGGTTGCGATATGTTATGGTGTGTATGTGGTATGTGGTATGTGGTATGTGGTATGTGGTATGTGGTATGTGGTATGTGGTATGTGGTATGTGGTATGTGGTATGTGGTATGTGGTATGTGGTATGTGGTATGTGGTATGTGGTATGTGGTATGTGGTATGTGGTATGTGGTATGTGGTATGTGGTATGTGGTATGTGATATAGGTGTGAAATTGATACGTGATTCAAATGGATGAATGATGGTGATGGCGATGGCAATACTTCAAGGCGGTGGGAAAAAGTTGCACGTGATCCGATAAGGAACGGTCGCGTGTCGCGCATCAGTCAGCTCTGATCAAACTCATCTTACTCCCCTTTACCCCGCCTTTTGGACAAACGAAAAAACATCTGATTGTATGTTTCATTTAACAATTTATTGTACTCGTACATACTCGTATCGTAATTCAGAAGTCAAATATTCAGACACTCGCACATATACACATACAGTCAATCATTTTTCACTCTCTTCCTTAGCAATCTTGTAATTCAAATATATCGTCTTATCCCTCAAGATGAATGGATATCAGTCTCCCACGAGTATTCTTCATCTGGTACCCTTAAATGGTCCCGCGAAAAAGGCTTTCAACGATGTAGCCTCCATGCTTCATAGTAATCAACAACTTCCTGCTGAACAACAAAGTGAAGATTTACAACATGTTGCAAAATTCATGGAGTTCGTTGCACCGACCATAGATTCTACAACAGAGAATTTGAACATTGATGATGGCAAATCACGAGAAACTTCAATCCCACTATCGGAAACAAGCTTTACCTCCAAGACCACCACTATCACCATGGATTCTCCTCAATCACCTTCATCTTTACCCAAGAGTTTCGATAAATTCCAGTACGAAGGATACTACAACCTTTCCTTTGATATCGAACCCTACAAAATAACTCATGGTTGGCACATTGGTAGAGGTCGTTGGCTGAAAGATGATGTCACCTTTGTCAAACCAAATGGATATATTGATTTGATGATAGCACCGATGACATCTCCGAACTGGCCAGATTACAAGGCCCATGGTATTAACAGAAATCATGCTCAGATATTCTTCGACAATGGACATTTGCAGATTCGAGCCACCAGGTCAGAATATGAGGTGTATGTGAACTCAACTTTATTGTCAGGGAGGGAGCCTGTTGGTCTTGATCTTAAGGAGCAAATATTGGCCTTGGGTCCCCAAACGTATGTCTTAAGATTCGCTGAGATTGAAGATTCTATCTATCAACAAAATCTACAACTGTTTGCATCAAGATATCTGAAGAATCCATTGCCTCCACCACAGAGTCTTGCAACACCGGCATCTTTCGATATCCATGTCGATCAATGGGTCATTAAACGCATGGTAGGAGAAGGTGCCTCGGGTCAAGTATATGGTGCCAAGAATAAACATACCTTAGAAGCAGCAGCAGCCAAGCAACTTGTCCGAAATGACAAGACCTTCCCAAGAATCGAGCGCGAAATTTCAATGCTGGATAGACTACCTTCTAGCCCATACTTGCTGAAGAAATGTGCGACGATGTACGAGCGAGGCGATCGTTGGTTCACACAACCCGAGTACCGACCAACAGAATTGGTTTCTTCGAACATAACGCCTGAGAAGTTGTTTATAATCGTTCAACCTTTGGCTCTGGCCACACTCCATGACATTCTTGACCAACTAAGCAGAGAACACAAACTTCATGCTTTCTACCAGGTTTTGAAAGGTCTTGAAGCAATGCATGCTCAAGAGTATCCACTGGTTCATCGTGATATCAAGCTTGCAAATATCGGTCTCGTATCATGGAAGGCGGACGGCGACATCCATGTTGTTATTCTAGATTATGGCCATACCATCTTTATTGCTCCGAACTCTCATAGCACTGGTATGTGCGGTACTCCAGGCTATCAAGCCCCTGAAATGGGACGAATACGACATGATAAACATCTCGATCAATGGTCTATCGGAATTGTAGGGCTGAAAATGTTTTGCGAGGGTTTGGGGAGGTACCTCGATACACCTTCGCAGAGAAATCACGGCATGTGTTTGAAGCATTTGCAGAGCTTTGATGAAAGCAGTGTTGAAAATTTGCTTGTTTTGTTGTTGCAATGGCAATATGATCAGCGTATATCCATTGCAGATGCAGTAAACCATCCTTGTTTTCATGGAATTCAAGAATCTACGTCTCCTCCATCTAAGAGAAGTAGGAAGTAATCTGGATATGATTTCTCTTAGGAATAGTAGATAGAAAGCAAGGGTGGGAATCAGGGAGAACTGAGAACAGGGAACATGGAATGTCTCCACAATGACTTTCACAACGACTTTTACACTTCACAAGGCTCAACGACAAGTTTATATAGCTACATTTGGCGATGACGACTTGATTTGATTCGATTAAAACCTGATTGCAAAGGAGAAGTATGGATTATGGTTACTAGGAATAGTAGTGTATTTAACTTTTTATTATTGAGTGGTTTCTTTGGGATAATCAATTCGTGTAGACAATTGGACTTCAATGAGAAAGAGACATAGTAGTTTAGTCGTTTTGTAAAGAGTGACTTGAATCTTTCATTAGTGAATAATATTATTAGATGATTAATTCAACAAGGAATGAAATGTAGAATGTAGCTTTCAGGATCGATTATAGTAAGTTCCTTGATTGAGATAGTTTAAGAGTTTGAGTTGAATAATCGACGCGAAATATAAAAAAGATATGAAAAAAAAGAAATATCGATACTAAATTATGAGACTTAATCAATTTAGATATATTAAATTGTTATTCTTTTGATTATAAATGTTTATACGATTGAAGATTTATTATAATATATTATAATTTAATATAATTCTCTTTTCATTTATTTCTATATATTATTAATAATTTTAAAGAGAAAGCTGAAAAATCACTATATTTAAAAACAAATCTATAAAATTTACTTTTATAGAGTTTATATAAAATATAGTAATAAAGCGAAAGAATATAAGTGATATTATGAAAAGATATTGATAGCTATTGAATTGATAATAAATATTCATTTGAATAAAAGATTTAAAAATATTAAATCTGTTATAAAGGTGTAGTATATAATTTATAATATATTAAGAGATATTTTTTGATTTAATAAATTAGTATTCTAATAAGGTTGTTTTTAATAAATATTAATTTAATAACTTAATATTATTATAATATTGAAACAATTCATTATAATAATAAAACTCTATTACTAAAATAAAATAATAAAATTCAATATTATAAGAAAGAATCTATATATTCTTTATATGTTTTACATAAGAAGGAATATTATTATAATATAATATAAAGAGTTTTTTATTTAAAAAGAAACACTTTATTGGTTTTTTATTTGAAATTATAATTCATTATTTTGAAAAATTTGAAGTATTAATAAGAAGTTAGTTTAAATAGAGATTGATATATATTATAATAGTTTTTTTTAAAAAAATATTGATTTGAAATCAATAAACAAAGTAATTTCAAATGAGGGTTATTATATATCACTTATAAATTATCGATTGTATATAAATGAGTGATATAGGGTTAGGGTTAGGGTTAGGCTCCTAAATTAATTTTTCTTGATCATAAGATTTGTAAGAAGTTATAAGTTTGAGAAGGTTTAAAATTGTGTTATATTATTATTTTTTATTTAGGTATTATTTTAATCTTGATAAAAATTTAAGATTATATTATTTGTTTAGAGTTCAAAATTCATTTTCTTAATTAAAAAACATTTTAGAGATCAGTTATTTGGTTTAAATCTATTATTCAAGATCTTTTCTTTTTATTTCTTTTATTTAATTTTATTATTTATATAAAGAATTCTTTAATTTTTTGAATTTTTATTTCGAAAATAATATTAAGGAGTTATGGAAATTTACTTTAAATCATAATATTCTAATTATTTTATATACAAATCTTGAAATAGATAAAGAAATAGAAAGGAAATTTCTCAAAATCTATTTATTCTATCTACAAATATTACAAAAAAGTAATTACTAATTAATTTTATAGGTAATTTCTCAAAAATCTTAAAAATGCAAAGTATTTAGATTTTTTTTTCTTTTTTGCTATAATTTTGAAATTTCTATATTATGAAACAATTACTCCTAGATTATTCAATTCATTTAATTTGTTTCATTTATTTAATTCTTTTTATACTTTTCTAGATACTAAAGAAATCTATATCAGGGAGCAACCACCTAATAAAATATATATAGTAGATCCACTGTTCTAAACGTATTCAGAATATTCTATACTTTTATAAATTAATAATAAAGTAGATCAATCTTAATATTATATTTCAAATATAAGAATATCTTATTTTGAGTTTTTCATTCAGTAAATCTAAATAAGAATAATTATACTTTGAATTCAATCTCAATGGTTAGTTTAATTACAGTTATTGTACTTCTAACTTTTATATTTATAAATCTATATTTATAAAAATACTAGCTTGCTCTTTCCTGATTAATATATACCGGGTAGGTCTGTATAAGACGGGGGTAGGTATTAGAAAACAACCACCTGACAGGGTATATATAGTAGATCCACTGTTCCAAATATATTCGGAACATTTCATGCTTTTGTAGGTTAGTAGTAAAGTGAATCAATCCTAATAATCTGTATATTCTGATATAATCCTTATTTCGAAAAACTAAAAAAACAAGAGAAATATAACAAAAGCTTAGAAAAGAAATCGAAAATTTAAAATCGATGTTTTAATATTTTAAATATTTTAAATATTTTTAAAACTTATAAAAACTTATAAAAACTTATAAAAACTTATAAAAACTTATAAAAACTTATAAAAACTTATAAAAACTTATAAAAACTTATAAAAACTTATAAAAACTTATAAAAACTTATAAAAACTTATAAAAACTTATAAAAACTTATAAAAACTTATAAAAACTTATAAAAACTTATAAAAACTTATAAAAACTTATAAAAACTTATAAAAACTTATAAAAACTTATAAAAACTTATAAAAACTTATAAAAACTTATAAAAACTTATAATATAATAAAATATAATTATTATATAGTTGTTATATAAAATCTTTTTATTTTTTTAAAAAATATTAAAATATTTTAAATATATATAAAACTAAATTTCTTTCTTAACATATTTAAAGAAAATTAATTTGAAGATTCAGATCTTTTTTTTAATATTTAATATAATATTAAGATTGAAAGTATTTTTTGGAAAAGTTTATTTGAGATAAAATAATAGTTTAATTATTTAATGATAGCAAACAATTATTTTAATAATTAACAATATCGAAAGTTTTACTTTTGAATTATGAAAAGTAATGAAATCTCATATAAAATCTTTAAAATCTAAAACTCCAAAATTCTAAAATTAATTTATCAATAATTTCATAAATTCTTTTTAAAAAGATATTTGAAAAATAATCCATAAAATATTAAATTAATATAAAGATTCTAAAATTATAAAACTACATATTTTCTTATAAGAAGAATAATAATAAATTTATAATTAATTCAACTTATATAGTTATATTAAGATTATACAATTTGCTTATATCTTATTTCAATTAAAAGAAATAAATAGAAAAAAGAATTAAAAGTTCATTCTTTTTTAAAATTTTCTAATAAAACCTTTAAGCAATTTTTCAAATAATCTTCTTAAATTCTTTAAATTATTTATATAATTGACTTATTTAATTTAAAACCCTTTTGTTTTCTTGGAGGTCAGCTCTTATAATAAGAAGGAATAGTATTATTATAAGGATAGTGGAAGATCTAGTCAGTTTAAGCTGTAGGGACAAATCGAATATATAAAATAAGAATTGAATTAAAGTCAATTTAGAAGAGCTAGGCTGAGTTGAGATGAAATTGCTTGCTTTTTCCTAGAATTTCTTTAAAGAATATTCTAGGTTTATATAGTTTATAATGAAATTCCAGTATATTCCATGCTTATAAATAAGATCGATTTAAATCGTATCTTATAGAATCATTTTAGATAATAAAAAGAAAGTACAACCAATCAATTTAGCGAGATTTCCTGTATACTTCCATCTAGTTCCATTTCATTCTATTCCATTATAAATCAATTTGATAAGAGATACGATTATACAACTATATGATAATATGATTTTATAATATAAGATCATATCATATGTGTATTAGTCATCAATATATCCCTTATTTGATAAGATATTAGTAAGTGATTTAGTGGACTTATTATGAATCCTTACATGTTTATAAAAATTTAAATATATATTCATAAAGAATTTTTACTTTTTATTTTATTATAATAATCCCTTTTTTTTTACTCAATATCTCCTAAAATATTAAAATAAAACTATAATTATTTATAATATTATATTTCCCTCGAAAAATTGTTTTTATTTTTTGGTTCTTTAAATCCTTTTGAAAAATTATTTTTTTATTATAACCTTTAATCTATTATTTATAAGTCTTATATTTATTTTCTCTTATAATATCTTAATAATATATAATTTCTTTTCAATATTTATTTATTTTTTATTTCTTTTCGTTTTATTAATATTAATCTGATATTAAAAAACTCAATTTTATAATATAGAATATAATAATTATATAGTTAATCTTAATTTACATTTGATATATTCAATCTGAATAGAATTGAAATAGTAGATATAAAAATAATATTAGAATATTATTACTTTTAGTAATATATATTCTATATTAAAAGATTACTATTTCTATAATTATAATCAATAATATATTATTTGCTATATAAAATAATCGTTGTTGAGATTAGTATTTTATAATGATATTATATATTAATATTAAAGTATTATATATGTATATTAGATGTATATTAGATGTATATTAGATGTATATTAGATGTATATTAGATGTATATTAGATGTATATTAGATGTATATTAGATGTATATTAGATGTTTTCTTATTTATATTATCTAATAGTATAATAAGAATATAATATATATAAGCTAAAAACTTAAAAAGGAATTCGGAATTGATATATACTTATATTAAAATACGAATATATTTAGATAATATATATAACATCTGATTTGAATCAATGAATTTCAATTTAATAGATTTTATATATAATTCAATAAATACTCAGATTTCAAATACTTTTTTAATTATTTTTTAGTTTTTTTAGTTGTTTTTGTTGTTTTTGTTGTTTTTGTTGTTTTTGTTGTTTTTGTTGTTTTTGTTGTTTTTGTTGTTTTAGTTGTTTTAGTTTTTTTCTTATATTTTCAAAATTTTTATCAATATATATAAGCTTATATTTAATTATATATATAAGATGTTAAGTTTATAATCTATTATAGATTATAAGCTAATATATAAAGTATTAAATATCAAAGAGAATAGATTAATATTCAATTTATTTTGAAAAGCTGGCTCATGTTCATGATTATATAATAATAAAATATATGATTTTTATAAATCTATATATCAATATTAATTTTCTTATTCTATATTTAAGGGGAAAAGATATTATTTTATGCTTTTTCTTTATTAATTTAGCCTTTTATTTTTATTGATTTCTTATAGATCTTTTTTTAATCTAGTTATTTCTTTAAATAAAACTCCTTTTTATATTCTTTATTGAATTTTAATATCATTGGATTAATTTGAATTTGAATAAATTAAAAAAGCTAATAAAGAATCAATTTTCTTTATTCCCTAATAGACTATTTCAAACTAAAAGCTCCTTTTTAAGCAATGATTATATGATTTGATTCTGTAATTCGCTATTAATATATTATATAAATATAGAACTATACTCTGTATATATTCAAAAGATATATATTTTATATTATTTTCTAATAAAAACAATTGAACCAAACTTTGATTTAAAGTATTTTAAAATACAGTTAAAGCTGAATTGATAACTATTAATTTAATTATAAGAAAAGTGATATATATTAAAGAACAATCAAAAGAATTAAATAAATATAAATAGAATAAATCTACTTTATATACGAATAACAAAGTAGTAATTTATATTTCAGAAAATCTTGTTTTTATAAAAGAAATAAATATATTACTATAAAACTTTGCTTGATAAAAAGATTAATAAATAAATACCTTATTAATTTAATTGAAATTTCTATATATAAACAATTAGGTAATGGTTCAATTAAGCTACTAATAGGGGTTAAGATATTGAAATAATTTGAATAATTTAAAGAAAAAAATTATAAGATATAAATCATTATAACAAAATAATAAAAAATCAATATCGTAATAAACAATTCATATATTCTTTTTATTTTTTATATAGGGAAAAATATTAATATAATATATAATAAAAATTAGTTATTTTGTTTGAAAGAAAATTCTTTATTAATTCTTTATTTGAAATTATTATTTATTATTTTGAAAATTCTCAAATATTATATAAAAACTAATTCAAATAGGGAGTAATAGATATAATAAAAAAAATTCTTTATAATAATATTATTAATTTGAAATTAATTGTATAGACAAGGGAATTTACTCAAGGGAATTTACTTCAAGGAAATGACTTCAATATAATGATAACTATATTAAAGATATTTAGGCGAATATAAAGGAAACTAGCTTTTTCAATAATATCTATATAAAACCTACTATTTCTCTTATTAGCTAGTTTCTTAGATTGAATACAAATAAATATTTAGGGGTTTATACATAATAGAAACCATATCTTCTATATCTTTCTCTCAAATCAATACTAATTAGTAATATTACAAATTACTTATTTATTCAAAATACTTTTTCACTCTTATTTCTTTTACTTCCCGTTGTTAGCACTATGTCATTCCGGGTAAGTATTAATACTAGCTTTAAACAAGCTAATAAGAAACTCAATATTAGTAAGAAACTAATTCTATTTAATTAATCTATTAGTATAAAAGGGTTTATTGATATAACAACTAATAATACTAATTCTCTACAAATAGACTTTAAGGCTTCTCTTTATAGAAATATAATCAATACTCTTTCTTATTTTCCTATTACTTTTAATTTTTATATTTCTAATAAAATAATATTTAAAAAAAAATTCAGAAAACTATTAAGGATTTGAAGTTTAAAAAAAGAATTTAAAGATTATTCCTTTTTATAAAATCTTAATAAAACTAGGTAATTTTATAAAAAATATAAATTCAAAATATAAACTGAATATTAAATCAATAAATACTTTCTTTTTAGAATAACTGTATATTTGAATATAGGGATTATTGATGTATTTCTTCAGAAAATAATTATATTCGATTTCGAATGATATTGAATATCTTTATTCAGAAATATTAATAAATTAATATTATATAGTTTTTATAGAATTTTATGATATTATAGGGTTTATATTAATATAAATGTGAATCTCGATAATACTTTAATAGAATTATTTTTCTATTTTGTTTATTATAATTGAACTATGAATTAACTCCTGGAATATTAGATTAATAAAATACAATTATTTGTATTAATGAAATGAACTTATCTCCCTATCAAACTCAATCCGAGATTACAAACCGAATTTTCTAAACCTTAGAATAGTAATCTAACTGATTATCTAATTTTATTAAAGTCTAATAAAGTTATAAGTAATTTAATTATTTCTTCTAATATAATAAAAGAATCAGCTTTATTCTAATCTCTATTTTAATCTGGAAATGTACGAAATACACTTTTATTAGATTCTAGAATTTTATTAATTAATGCTTTTATAGGATTACTTAGTAATAATAATAATTCAAATAATAATAATAATTAAGATGGTGGCTGAGGTAATAATAGTAGAGGTAATAAAGGTAGTAATAGAGGTAATAATAGAGATAATAAAAATAGGAATTATTTTGATTATTCTAATTATTAGAATAATAATTAATATAATCAGAATTATTATTTTATTAATCTTTTTAAGATTTATAAAAATAATAATAAATATAAGAATATCAATAATTCTTTTCAATTAAAGATCTTTATATTTAAGAAATATTATTATAGAATATTTATATCAATCAAAATAACTTTAATAATCTTTCTAATTATATTTATAAGTATAATTAGAAATTAATATTAGGTAAACCTTGAGAATCTTTTTAAAATATATAACAGTTTATATAAAATAATAATTAATAATTTCGAAAAATCTAAATATTAATAAAATATACTTTTCAAATAAAATAAAATCATTTTCAAAGATTATATTAAAAAGAATCCAATTACAGAATTTTAAGAAATATTTAATATAATAATTATAAATTTATACTTTCTTTAATATACTATTTCTATAAATATATGTAATTTTCAATTATACAATATTAGGATTTTGTTTGTATATAATGATATTTCGAAGTATTATTCTATAATATATAATTTTTGTTTAATTATTTTAAAACTTATTAATTAGATTAAATAAACTATCAATTTTTATCAAAAAGTATTTTCGAAATAAAATATATTAATTAAAATATTCCTTATAGATTAATATTTTTATAATAATAAATCTTTAGGCTTTTTCTTTTGGAAATCTTATAATAAATATATCAATTAATAATCTTTTTTTGTATTAATTAATAAAAATAGGAATAATTATTATTTCTTTAATTATAAAAAAAAGAATTATAGATATTATAAGTATATATAAAAGGAGAAAGACTGATTTAGAACGAATCATTATATTAAATATAATAATTTCAATAATAAAAGCTTTATAAAATAATATAATTAGTTTATTATTAATATCAAATAAAAAGATAATTAAGATGGTAATAGTGATAATAATAATAATCATTTTATTAATTAATATTTTATTGATATAAGTAGTTCTAAAAGAATCTTTAGGATATTCTTTATCTTTATAAATGTTTGTAATAGTTTTTTAGTAATTATTAATTTTAATAATATTATAAATATTTATAAATTGATAATTAAAGTATTTATTGTAAGTAATAAATAATATAATATTAATATATTTTTTAATATTATAATCAATACGAATATAGCTAAAAGATTATTTATTGAATATAATTAATATTTAGTATAGAAAAAGATTGAGGATATTAAATATAATATAATTATTACTAAACAAATCATAATTTAATATAATATTGGAATAACAATTTTCATTAGTTTGTTTTATATTAAATTTTCATTTGAAAAAATAGAATGAAATATAATAAAAGTCAATCTTTCATTCTTACTTTTTTAATTAATATAAATAAACTTAAATTCAAATATAATAATCTTAATATTATTATTATACTTAAAGATATTTATTCTGTATATTAACAATTTAGCTATATATTTCTACTATAGAATATCAATATTGAGGGATTAATTAATTATTCTATTAATAATAATAATTATTATTTTATTGAAGTTAAGTTGTAATAAATTTATTATCGATTTGATTATTTATTTATATACAAATTCTATAAGATACTTAAATATTTTGAATATGATAAAAACTTTAAGGTAATTAAATAACTTATTAAATTTTATTATTATTATCAAATCTATAATAAATTATCTAGTAAATTCAAATTCTTTTTATTTAATAAGGATTTTGAGTTTAATTATATTATACTTATTAATGTGCTTTATATTAATAATAATTTGATTCTATATATTATTAATAAAGCTATATACTTTCAAACTACTTGATGGTTAAGTAATATATTTGTAAAGTATATATAGGATAAGCTCTATAAATACTAAATCGATATATATATATATATTAATTTACTGAAGTATATTATTTATAATACTAATATTAACTTTATTAAAAAAGAGTTTCAATAATATATTATATTAATGTCTATTCAGATAAAAACAATTCTTATAAAGATGTATCATTTAATTAATATTATTAAAAGATTTTATATATTATTATATAGATTTTATAAAATTATTTATAAAGAAGTTTATAAATTCGATATTCATAAGGTAATTATATTTCAGATGATTATAAAAGTAATTAATAATATTATTAAATCTAATGATTTAATATCTATTTTACTCGTTTTTAATATATTTCCTTATATAATTTATATTAGCTCTTCAATATCTACTATTTAATAATATACTATTATAATTTCTAAGATTATAATTGAGATTTATAAATTATACAGTTCTATACAAATACAAGAGGTTTTGAATATATATAATGAATCCTCTACAATTATACTTTACAATTTATTACTAAATAATAAAATTCTAATTTAGAAAAAGAATAATAAAACAGTCATTAATAAATAAAAAGAATCTTTTTCATTTATTAATATAAAAAAAAGATATATACTTTTAATCTACTTTATAAATTTACAAGATTTAGATTTATATTAATAAAACTATATTATAAACAATTAGAAATTAAATATATTAAAAAGATTAAAGAAATTGATTATAAAATTGATTTCAAAATAATTTTACTAAAATCCGATAAAGTTATATTATTTTCTTTAGAAATAGTAATTATATATACAACAAATCTAGAAAAACTCTTTTGAATTTATTCAAGAATAATTAGATATCTATACTAATATCTTTTCTATAAGTAATTATATTTCAGATTCAAGCTTATATACAAAATTACTATTATAAATGTTTTATTATTAATTCTCAAAATTCTATTATATATAAAGAATCCAAAAAAAGAGATTAATAAATTAACAATTAAAAATATATTCAAGATTATATTACTTTCAGATATTTCTTTTAATATATATATTTTTAAGTTGTAATTTATTAATAAAATCAAAAACAAAAGAATGAATATTGAATTCTGTAAATTGAAACTAATTATTCAAATATATAATAATACTAATAAAATGTTTATATTAATATAATCCCTAATAATTTTATTAATATATTTTAGTTTTATTAACTATAAGTATTCGAAAGATAGATATAAAAATGTATATTCAAAATATTATCTAGATATATATTCAATTCACTTTGAACTTTTATTACACTTTTTATATCTATACTCCAGAAAAAATGAATTTACTAGTTAATATAATTTTACTAATTGTTAAATCATTATATAATATTCCTAAAATAGGAAATTATTAGTTTTGAATATACTATACTTATTACTACAAAAAGCTTAAGATATAATAATTTATATATAACCCTTATCTTTTTTATATTAATAATAAAGGAATTGAATTTAATATTATAGAATTTTAAATAAATAATATACTCATTATTAGAAATATTATATTTATATAAACTGAAAATAAATAATTTAAGCAGATTGACTTTATAATTAAGAATTACAAGAAACTTATTTATAATCATCTATTGAAATTTAAAATATTATTTTTATATTTAAGAATAATAATATTCATCTTGATTAAAAGAAATAATATAATAATCTACAACTTGTGTTTATAGAATCTATAAATATATATAATATATATAACAAGATTTGAAAATATATTTTTATATATAAACAATATATTATATAATAAGCCTGTAAAGTATATATTACAATTATATATCAATTCAAAATATCTTTTCATTTATTTATAACAATATAAACAATTCAATTTAATAAGAATAATATTATAATATTAAATAAATATATCAAATAACAAAAAGAAAGCTTTATTAAAAGATTCAAATATATATTATTTAATCTAAATTCATTTAAGATTATTATTTTTACTAATATCTCTTTTGCAAATAATAAGAATTATTTATTCTAGATAGATTATATAATTATTATAATAAATAAATATAATAATACTAATATTATTTATTAATTATTTATTAAATATAAAAGAATTATATACAATGTTTTAGTATTTAAATTATATAGATTAATTTAGAAATTTAATATCAATACAGCAATCACTTCTACAATTAGTGCTATTCTCGATAAAAAGATTCTATTAGTTTTATATACTGATTTAAAATCACTATACAATCTACTTATAAAACTGAGAATAATTAATGAAAAGAGACTAATAATCAATATTATAATATTACATTAATTCTACAAGCAAAAAAAGATTGTTAAAATAATCTGAATTAATAATCCAATTAATTCAATTGATATAATAATAAAAGGAAAGCTATATCAAGCTTTTACTAATCTGATTAATATAAATAAGATTGATATAATATAAATAAGATTGATATTAAGATAATAAAATAAATAGAATAAAATTAAAAAAAAGAATTGGTTTTATTAATAAAAGATTAGAGACTTTAATCAGTAGATAAAGGATTTTTATAATTTTATGAATTTCTTTTTTAATTATTGTATTTAAAGTTATAAAAAAGAATTTCGAATATATAAATAAGGAAATTTATTTAAAGAAATTTATTTAAAGAAATTTATTTAAAGAAATTTATTTAAAGAAATTTATTTAAAGAAATTTATTTAAAGAAATTTATTTCAAGGAAATAATTTTAATATAATAATAATTGTATTAAAAGTATTTAGATAAATGTAAAGGAGACTAGTTCTTTTAGTAATGTCTATATAAGACCTACTATTTCTCTTATTAACTAGCTTTTTAAATTGAATATAAATAGATATTTAGAGGTCTATATATAGTAGAAACTACGTCTTCCGTATCTCTCTCTCAAATCAATATTAATAACAAAAATGACTTTAAATTAAAATTAATTTCAAATTAGATTTATAATATATATTATATATATACTATAAATTATATAGAGAGTACGAAAAAGTATAAATAAATAATTCAGATTTTTATATTAAAATCTAATTTTGATATTCGCTTTTATATATATTAAATATTCTATTAATATATACGTTTAATAACAAATCAAGCTTTTAATATTAGTAATTCTATTTATATATTTTATAAGTTTAAGCTTTCTATATAGTACTATTATAGTACTATTCTCAATTAAGCCTAGTCTACTCCCTACTAAGCGTATAATCTGTAATAGAAAAGATTTATATATAGGAGTTAGAAGGAGATTAAAAAGAGTAAAGGTGAATTAAAGCTAAGGAGAAGAAAGAAGAAAGCGAGTATAGGAGCTAAAGAATAGATGAAAAGCATTAGCCGAAAGCTTAAAAAAGAGATTTGTTCATCTTACTTTCGATTTATTCTTTAATAAAAAGGTTTATTATTATATTATATAGATGTAAATATTAGTCAACTTTAATATATATAGATATCATTGATTATTAATTGAATTTAATACAAGTAATCTTTTTTACTTGAAAATAATTATTTCAGACTAGTATTTTCAATCAACTTTCTAAATTTAAGAAATTTACTAAGATCCTATTGATTAGAATAAACTTCGTTCGTCGAGTATAAAAATAAGATTAATCTTATTAATATTATAAAAACGATTTCTTAAATGTATAATTGAATATTAAAAAATTTATTATAGTTAAACAAGCGATTGCTTTATTAACTATAGATTCTAATATTATAGAGTTTGAAAGCTCTTAGCTTCTTCTATATTACTATTATCTCTTTTCTTTTTTTCTTTAATTTAGTAGGATAATTTAAATGATTTTATTAAAAAATTCTAGGATTTTATATTATACTATAATATCAAGAAAGGTAAAAATTATAATGAATAATTAGATTGCTTGAATCAAGTCTTACTAAGTAAGAGTTCTTAATTTTTATATATATATAATACTAATCCTTACGAATAGTAAGATTATTAAGAAGATAAGTTATTAATTAAAAATCATATAAAAACTTCTAAATCAAATTTAAAACTAATTATATATATATTTATATAATATTTTTAAAAAATATAATAAATAAGTATAGATATTTTATTTTTGATATTAAAAGTAATTATATTGAAAAAGTATTTTTTCTTAATCTTCTTATATTTATTTAATAAATTGAGATTTTCGATATATCTTATCAATTTCCTTGTTTTTAATTTGATTAATAAAAAATTTAATATTTCATATTTATAATTATATTAATAATCTTCATAAACAAAAAATACTATTTTTTATTAATTGTTTAATTTTTTTGGTTTTGATTGAATAGAAATAATTGATATTAAAATATAATTGAATGTTATATAGTAAACAATATCTTGAATATCATTAGATTTGTATATATCTAAAAGATGTAATATTAGATTAAATAGTTATTCTATAGGTTCTAGGAATTCTTTATTTTTATTTAGCAGAGAGATTTTAAATATTTATATTAACTTATAGATTATATGTTAATGAAACACGAATATATAAAAGACTTTGTTAATTCTAAAGTATATTAATTTATTAGGAAGTAGATTTTCTGAGTTTTTAATAGATATAATAATATAAGAAGGAAGGGATATAACTTTGCTCAAAATAAGCAAAGTTATATTATTCGAACATTCTTATAATATAGTACTTTTAACTTTTAATAATATAGATTATAGAATATAAATATAAAATATAAGTTTAAAACTAGAGGCCTGTCATCTCTTAGACCCCTTACTTGTTTAAAAAAGTATAGTATAATTATAATTATAAAAATTTAAAAAAGAGATTTTATTGATAGCTTATAAGCAAAACGGGTTTATTCATTATATTACTTTTTTTTAGAATTTTATTCAGATTGTAAATTTCAATTTTATTATGTAATTGAATATATTATTTTTATATTGAATTATTTATTATACTCTTAAATATAATACTAGAATCATTTTTATTTATAACAAACTCATTATATATAATGTGAGTTTTTTTGATTAATTATATAGTACTGATTAACTCCTATTAGCCCGCCGGATTTTACCCGGATTTTATTATTAATGATTGTTAATTCAATCCTAATTATTAAATGGATTATTTAACATTTTAATTCGAAATTGAAGTAATCTCTTAAAATGTATATTTATTTTAATAAAAAAAGAATTATAATATTAGCTTAATTTAATCATCTAATATTTAATATATCAGTCATCTGTTATAATAAAAGCCTCTATTCTATTCAATATACTAACTCCTAACTTTATATTCTTATTTATAAAATAAGTTTAGACTATATCCTACTATTATTTTTGTCTAAAAAAGCGAAACTCTCATTCCTGATTTTTCTCCCTCCCTTACTCTACAAAACACTTATTTAATTAAAAGACTAGCCCCTATTCCTCTACTATTCACCCTCTATAATTTAAATACTAAACTAATCTTTTAACAATATATTTTTCTATAAATTCAAGCCTCTTTCTAACTCTCTATTTAACTATATTATATTTAATTAAACTCTTCTTAAAAATAATCCTCTTATAATCAAAAGTATATATTTTAATAATCTCTTTATAAATCAATTTCAGAAAAAGCTATATATATTTTAATAACATATTTATCTCAATCTATATATGATTTTCTTTAAAGCTTTTTAACTATAATATCTTCTCGATATATATTAAATCTTTTAAAATAATTTATCAAATAGTTTTGTAAGAGATTCTAAAATTAATTATAATATTAATAGATTTAATATTCTTAAAGTTTTTTCTATAATTCTACTATAATCATATAAACTAAAATTGATTTTAAATATATAATCATAATTAATTAAATTCAATAAAATACATTATAATAATAAAATTAATAAATCAAAATAAAAGTATCAAAAGGGAATATATACTTTTTTTAAAAAGTATGTTTTGGCTGATAGTAGTTAATACGTACTGTATTAACTCAAAAATATTTATTTTATATAAGTTTTAATTTTTTAAATAAATTGTAATATTAAAGCTAATTTTAAAGAGATTTAGTATTTAAAAGCTTTCAACTTTTTTTATATGATTATTTTCTTTTCTTTTGTTTTGTTCTATATTGATTTAAATAAATTAATTAAAATAGTTCTTTATTAGAAAATTCTGATTATAAGTATTATAGGTTGTGCGCTTAACAAGGAATAGACTAGGCTTGGTTGAGAATAGTACTATAGTAGTATTATATAGAAAACTTAGGGTTATAGAATATATATATATATAGAATTACTAATATTGAAAGCTTAATCTAATATAGAAATATATTTTTTAATAATGTATTTAGTATATATATATAATTAATACTAGAATAAGATCTCGATATAGAGATCTAAGTTATTTATTTGTTCTTTTTTTTTATTCTCTATATAACTTATAATATATAGATAATATAAGAGTTTAGGCTCCGGCTTATCGCATACTACTCTTTCTTATAATCAATTCCCTATATAAAGTCGTTTTCTTATATAAATTCATTTCTTGTATAATTTATTCAAGAATTCAAAAATTAATTTAAAAATCTCTTATATAAGAGATTACTATATTTAAAATCTTAAAAAATGAGTGAATTATTTTTAATCTTTTTTTCCTTATAATTATAAGTTTTCAAAGTTAGAAATTTTCAAAATTTATTATATATAATACTTTTCTTATACAAAACAATTAATTTTTTAAAAATTTTTAGAAATTCTGACTTCGAAAACCTATAATTATATCAAAAAACATACTAAAAATAATTCACTTACTTTTTTAAATAATTTCAATAATTAATTATAATATATATATATCAATTTTAACAATTTAAATTTCATATTTATTAAATCAATATATAGCTTCAAAGTCAAATAAATCAAGGTTTTTGATATATTTTCAGCTAGTATGAGATAAGCTAGGTCCTAGACTCTTATATTATAAATCTATTTTAAAATTAAATTAATTTGAAATCACTTTTTTTATTAATCTTAAATTAATATTGAAATAAATAAAACCTATTATTATATTTATCAACTACTATTGAAATTAGCTCCCATATAACACTTCTAATTTTTCAAGATAATAAATTATAATTTCGAATAAAAAGCTGATAAAGGATTTCTTTTTAAATAAAGAATTCTTTATTTTATTTTAGAATAATATTCTTCCTTATATAAAGAATATAATGAATATATAAATCTTTTCTTATAATATTGAATTTTGTTATTTCGTTATAATAGTAGATTTTTATTATTATAATTGTTTCTTTTAATATCATAATAATATTAAGTGATTTAATCAATATTTATTAAAAACAATATTAAGGTATAATATTAAGGTATAATATTAAGGTATAATATTAAGGTATAATATTAAGGTATAATATTAAGGTATAATATTAAGGTATAATATTAAGGTATAATATTAAGGTATAATATTAAGGTATAATATTAAGGTATAATATTAAGGTATAATATTAAGGTATAATATTATATTATTAAGAATATTATATATAAAAGTTTTAATTAATTATATTACTTGAATTAGATTTTAGATTAAGCGAATTAACTTTTATATATATATATATATATGGTTTCGGTTTTTATAAATAGTAAGATAATTAAGAAGATAAGTCTCTAATAATAACTCGGGAGAAAATGGCTAGGGAGAAAATGACTAGGGAGAAAATGGCTAGGGAGAAAACGGCTAGGGAGAGAATGGCTAGGGAGAAAATGAAAATGGTTAAAAAGAAAATAACTAGGGAGAAAATGGTTAGGGAGAAAATGATTAGGGAGAAAATGGCTAGGGAGAAAATGACTAGGGAGAAAATGGCTAGGGAGAAAATGAAAATGATTAGGGAGAAAATGGCTAGGGAGAAAATGGCTAGGGAGAAAATGAAAAAAGCTGGAGAGAAAACAGCTAGGGAGAAACTGACTAGGGAGAAAATGACTAGGGAAAAAATAACTAGGGAGAAAATAGATTTGAGAGAGAGTCGTTAATATTTAATATAATTCTAACTATTATTTTAAGGGTTTTTCTAATAGTTATTACTATTATTAAATGATTTAGTGAAAAACTCCTCAATTAGTTATTATTTTTTCTAATTATTAATCCCAATTATTATTTTTTATTATTATTTCTTATTATTATTTCTTATTATTATTTCTTATTATTATTTCTAATTATTATTCCTAATTATTATTCCTAGAATTCTTTTAGTGATTATTATTATTAGTAATTCATTCAATAAACAGGTAATAACTTAGTAAAAAAGTCATTAATTAATTCTTATTCTTTCTATCTTCAATTTTGAGCTTTTTAAAAATCTGAAAAAATAGATTGATATAGATTTGATCGAATTATTTATATATAAAACTACTTTTTCGATATCTTTAGTATTAATTGATCTATACAAATTATAATAAAAAACTAGTTTTGATAAGTTGAAAGAAAAGCTATAACAATTTATAATAATAAGGGAATAGTAATATGAATTACTTAGTATTAATTAATATTAAGGCTTTTAAGAGATATATATAGAGTCTATTAAACATTTCTGATTTAATAATGATTTTCTTTTTTCAAATATAGTTTATAAAAGAGTTTTATTTTTAGAATTTTACTTGATATTAAATAAAATCAGTTAGTATTGATTTATATCTAATATATTATGAGAATTGATAATAATAATATTATTTTTGAAATCCTTAAAGATTTCTAAACTATGAAGTCTTCTCAAAATCTTTAAAAGCTTACTCTTTTCTATTAGACTTTAAGATTATATAATATTTATATAATTTTAAATATTATTATTATTCTTCTTTTTCTTCTTCTTTTTCTTCTTCTTTTTCTTCTTCTTTTTCTTCTTCTTTTTCTTCTTCTTTTTCTTCTTCTTTTTCTTCTTCTTCTTCTTTTGCTTTTTCTTTTTCTTTTTATTTTTATTTTTTTCTTTTACTAAATTTTTATATTAGTAAAAATTATACTTAATAAAATAAAATCTATTTATTATTTTGATTATCTAATATATCTACTCCTTTTAATATATTTTTTAACTTAGATTAAATAATTTAATAAATATAATCTAACTAATTTGATTGATTTAATCGAACTCATCTAATAAATCTAATCTAATTAAATTTATTAAGTTAATCTGACTAATTTGATTAAATTAATTAGACTTTATCTAATTAATTTGATTAACTTAATTGGATTTAATATAACTGATTTAATTAATTTAATCTAACTGATCTAACTTATTTAACTAATTTAATTAAACTTGATCTTACTGATCTAACTGATTTGATCTAACTGATCTAACTGATCTAACTAATCTAACTGATCTAACTGATCTAATCTAATTAATCTAACTGATCTAACTGATTTAATTGAACTTGATCTAACTGATTTAATTGAACTTGATCTAACTGATTTAACTGATTTAATTAAACTTAATCTAATTGATCTAATTGATTTAATTAATTTGATTGAACTTGATCTAACGGATTTAATTAATTTAATTAAACTTGATCTCACTGATCTAACTGATTTGATCTAATTGATCTAATTGATTTAATTGAACTTGATCTAATTGATTTAATTGATTTGATTTAATTGATCTAATTGATTTAATTACTTTTAATCCGACTGATTTAATTTAGACTTCGTTTAGTTGATTTAACTATCTCATTATAAAGTATAAACGACTTTCAGAAAAAGTTCAGACAAAGTTTATTAATATGTATAGTGGTATTACATTCGAATTTCGGTATAATAGTAGTAACGATTTCAATTGCTTTCAAATAGTTAATTCAATTGAAGTGGATATGTTTAAAAGCTGACTATTTAGCTCCACTCATACCCCCTATTTAGCTCCACTATTACCCCCCTTCCCTAAGGTCTGTATTTCAGCGATAAGATGATCAATCGACATTTTCCCAAATCAATCAAATCAATCTCCTCAAATTGAATGGTTTTCCCAAGTTAACCAAATCAATCTCCTCAAATTGAATGGTTTTCCCAAGTCAATCAAATCAATCTCCTCAAATTGAATGATTTCCTCAAGTCAACCAAATCATCCTTCTCAAATGGAATAATTTCCCTAAGTCAATCAAATCAATCTCCTCAAATTGAATGATCTCCCCAAGTCAATCGACCATCTCCTTTCCCTCCTGCCTTCCTCCACTACCCATCAACAGAACAACCCCACTCCTCATATGAGAAGCCAATATTCCTTCATGCCGAGTGAAAACCATTGCACTTCCTGTAATTGCACTGCTTCCTTTCTCTCTTTCTCTCTCCGTAAATCGATTGAGAAAAACAAAGTAAGGATGAATGGTAGTATGTGAAGTGGAGATCTCTAATATGCTGAATACGTGTAGTTGCAACATGTTGATAATGATGAGAAAAGTGTTGAAGAGAAATTGAAGATTGCAGCGATGGATTATATGGAATCATAAGATAGATGTGGGAATTTAAGGCAATGAATGAATTTATGTATGTATGCTATTTTATCCTTAGATGATGTTGTCTTGGAGATCATGAAGTGGGCTTTGACCTAATATTGTCAATACAAGAATAGAAAACAGGAAGAGTTACTTACTATGAAGAGAAAGACAAGTTATGATGTTAATTAATCTTAGAATGCGATTCGATCGTGTATATACTTGGCGCATTTGTTTGACGGCGAGAGGCAATTCGATAGATGGGGACTCGTTAGATGGACTCGGTAAAGTACTTGGTGAGTGGATTTGATATAGTGTATGGACTTCGTAGCGAGAGGGGACTCGATGAATTGGAACTTGGCGACGGACTTGGCGATGGACTTGGCGACGGACTTGACGATGGACTTGGTGATGGACTTGGTGATGGACTTGGCGATGGACTTGGCGACGGACTTGACGATGGACTTGGCGATGGACTTGACGATGGACTTGGCGATGGACTTGGCGACGGACTTGACGATGGACTTGGTGATGGACTTGGTGATGGACTTGGCGATGGACTTGGTGATGGACTTGGCGATGGACTTGGTGATAGACTTGGTGGACAGAATCGGTGGCGAAAAGTGACTTGGTAAATTAGTACTTGATGTATGCACTTAGAAAATTGTTATATGAGATGGTACTGAGTGGGAAGAATCAGGGTTTGAATATGGAGTTGTTACTTACTACCATAGAAAAGGAGGTAGACAAACAGTAGTGCGTTGGAGAGAAGAAAAGTGGGAAGAAAGAGTATGAGAACATTGATGATGCCAGTGAGAGGTATTTAGACGGTTGATGAGGATAAGCATAATAGTAGAAAGGGGCCATTCGGGCTGCTATCTGATGATAGGCTTTATGTGGTGTATTGTCTTGATGGATAGAAGTGAACTGGTGAATGGTCTTGAGGATTGACTAAGGATATCGACTTGGTTAATGATTGAGTGGGTGGACTTGTGGCGAAGAACGATTCGGCGTATGTACATGGCGTATGTGATTGGTGTATGCGGTCTATATTCGATGTATGTTCTCGAATGATGATAAGTGATTCGATAGATTGTATGAAAGAAATGACGTATTGGCATCGAGCGAGTTCATCAAAGTAGAATAAAGTGAGGTGAGAGAGGAGTTTGGGACAAAGGTAAAATGAAATAAGAAATTAGGAGTGAAAAGCGATTTGGCCGATTGATGTTCTGTGTATTTCAAGGGAAGATGACAGTAATTTCGACGGTGCTAACCGAAGTGGGGGGAAGGTCTGGGAACCGAGATTTTATAAATATATCAACAACTTTTGAGACGAAGTTGAGGAAGTTTTGATTCGATAAAGAATAGTGGTAGTAAATTCGATGGTGGTAAGTGAGATGATGCGAAAAGAGAATCGAAGCGAAGTGAGTTGAGTTGAGAGACTGGAAGAGGAAGATTGATATCATGCATTTGATATCCATCGGCGTTGAGGAGAAGTTGAGGATCGAGGTAAGAAGAGAGTAGAAGTAAGGGGAGAGTGGTAGTAAGAGGAGAGTGATAGTAAGAACAGAATAGAAGTAAGAGGAGAGTAGTAGTAAAAATAGAGTAGAAGTAAGAGGAGAGTGGCAGTAAGAATAGAATGGAAGTGAGAGGAGAGTAGTAGTAAGATGAGAGTAGAAGTAAGAGGAGAATGGTAGTAAGAATAGAGGAGAGTAGTAGTAATAATAGAGTAGAAGTAAGAGGGTGTAAGTGGAGGAATGAGGCGGGTTAAGAGAAGACGAGAGAAGAAAATTCATATCGAATTCCGAGATTGACAAAAGTCGTGAAGAGAGAGGATTGAGTCGTTAAATGTGTGTGATGGATTCCTGCAATTTGTTAGTATCATCATGAGAGGTGGAGAGATGGAGAGAAATGGAACGAACGGTAGTTTATATGGCAGCGAAGGGGAAACCTAGAAGAGGAAAATTACCTCAAGGTGATAAGTCACCAAATTCCAGGTATGTTGATGATCTTAACCATGTTGTGGGGTGAATATTGGTGAGAGTAGAAGAGAGAAAATTGAGGAATTCCACGAGGATGCAACAAATACTGAGAGAGGGTAGAAGAAAAATCCTTCCATGTGTGTGATGAATTCTATTCATCGACCGAAAGACTTCGAGTGGTCATTTGGTATGTAGGATGAAATGAAGAGGAAATCTTGGCCACGTTCGGACGAAGCCATATCAACATCGGTTGAAATGAATCGTTAGAGAGATTATGGCAACTGAGGAGTGAGACCGGGAGAGCAGAACGAGCATACAAACAAAATCATCTGCTCTCATAATTTCATTTCACTTCATCTCATCTTATCTTGATGGCGTTGAATGCGCGTCCACATTCAACAACATCAATATCAGATATGTTCACCCACAGAGCGGTACTTTCGGAGAGATGAGATGAAGAGCAAACGGGGTAAAGGGAAGTAAAAGAGGAAAGATTACGGGAGAGTTGTCCGTCCGTTATATCAGAATCGTTTGGTCAGTTTTTACCAATGCATGAAACATAACAAAGAGAGAAAAAGTGAGAAGAGGAGAAAATGAGAAAGTAAGAAATGGAAAAGATGGAAAAAGAATAGACCGGAATAGATGAGAAAGGCCCAGAAAGTTTCATCTCCATTTTGATACAAAGAAACTTCCGATATTTATAGTTCAACTACCTGCAACTCCCAGTCTCTGCTTTCTCCTTATCTTCGTTCATATCTGTTTTCAAACCTTAGTAGTTATCGTGAGGTATACTGTATCGCATCGTTAATTTTTTCAGATACCCACGCAAAAAAGTCATTCCTCGAACTCTATTACTCATGACGGAACCTTCAGCACTGCCGAGCCAAGAACCTGTAGGACCTGTAAGTTTTATGTTTCTCAATACTTCAACGCTCGTTCTTACTTTATTTACTCTTCTTGAATTCCTTACCCCCTCCCCCCTCTCTTCAATCATCACATACACACACTTCCCCAACTCAATCTTCACACTACCGAAATACTAAATTATAATCCCCAATACACTAGGGCAGCCCCTCCGCCATTTCCTCTCCTCCCACCTTAACTCTTATGGCCCACCCCATCGCTCTCCTTAGCTCTTCTTCTCGCTTCGATTGGTCTCCTGCGCAAAAATCCATCATCACTAACTTCATCATCTCCAACCGACTCACAAAAGTTCAATGCGGCAAATCCAAGACCAACAAATTACCCACCGAACAATTTGATCCATTGATTCGAAACTTGGATTTGGAAAAGTATCGTGGCATGACCACCGGGGATGGAACAGATGTGATGGATATTGTGGTGGAGAAGTTGCGCACGAGACTTGTGAACACGTGGGAGGGGAAAGGTAGTGATCAGGTGCATTTGAAAGCCATTATGGAGGGGAAGATGTTACCATCGGAAAATCCCTTGGTTGGCAATGGCGCTGTGGCTATCAATGATAATGCTATGGATGTTGACGTTGGTGTCGAGGGTCGAGCTCAGAACCATTCAATTCAAACATCGTCGAATCCATCTGTCGAGGGTCGAGCTCAGAACCATTCAATTCAAACATCGTCGAATCCATCTGTCGAGGGTCGAGCTCAGAACCATTCAATTCAAACATCGTCGAATCCATCTGTCGAGGGTCGAGCTCAGAACCATTCAATTCAAACATCGTCGAATCCATCTGTCGAGGGTCGAGCTCAGAACCACTCAATTCAAACATCGTCTAATCCATCTGTCGCTGCATCAATCCCTACCAACGCCATCAAATCCCCACTCTCACTATCAAACCCATCCTCCGATTCATTGAGAGCTCGCCAACAGCCTAATTCAAAGCAGACATTCAATAGGCAGCAATTGGAGCCAGACCTTCCAGTGCCCATTAACTCTGTACCAAACCAAGGTCCTACACAGCTTCCTCTTGATCCATACCCTTTTTTGACCGATGCGGAAAAAAGGAATCGACTGGAATTTTTGAAGCAGGAACGAGACAGGAAGTCGCGACAGGACAATTTGGAGATCGATGCCTTGAATACTACTTTAGAGGGAGTAAGCATTGGTCAAAAAGTCAATACAGAACCTCGATCTGAGCATGGACCTAATCCTTCCGGTAGATTCCTGTCGAGTATTGTTGGGAAATTGAATAAAGGAACAGAGTGGCTTGTTGGACAGCAGCCACAGGCTACTGCCCGAGATCTGCCTGTATCGGGACAACACAACTTAGGAGATGGCACTGCAAGTCCGATGCGAACTCAAAATCAGAACACGGAGAGGCCGGACGCTTTTATGCATGGGGGTCTGGCTATGCCTAATCAACAAATTGATCATACCTCTCAAAATTATCATCAGAGAGATTCACGAAACTTCATGAATGGAGGATTAGCGTCCAGTGTGTTCGCACCCACACCACTTCTGAAGGGAAAGTACCCATCTCAGGCTCAGACTTCTCAAACACATCGTGGACAAAATTTGATGAACAATGGATTAGATACTCACTCTCAATTTCAACAATATTCACGTCCTACATTTCCAGAGAAGCAAGGTACTCGTCCCGAAACAATCTCGACTTTACCAATTCGACAAGAATATAGAAGTCCTTTTGCAGTCAACGAATATGAAACAGAGGTTTCTCAACAATATCCTCAAGTCTCGCAATATCCGCACTCAAACATACAACAGCCTGCTTCAAACCAGCGAAGAGTTCACTTTGTCAACACTCAGAATCGGGAGCCACTAGCACCAGTACCAACACCTGCAACAACACAGAATCCAATGCCGATGCCAATTCCGATTAATTCACAGCGACAAACCTTTGCGGAACAACAAGCTCCTCTGCACCATCATTATCGTCCTCAACATTCATCGAGTAATCAGTCGACCCCGACTCCAACGCAAATGCACGAGGTTCTCAACAATCAATTGATGTTTGAAACTCCCAGAGCTCGAGAAGATGATGACTCGAACACTATGTTCCATCATCCTATTCCATCGATACAGCCACAGCAGCAGCAACAACAATCGCAAAGTATGTACGGCATGAACACGAACATGTATCCTCCGCAGGATAGCTATCATATTCCTCAGGGCCAGAATATTCCACAAATTCATCCGACTGCTCATACCAATTCACAATACCTACCGTATCAACATCAAAACCTCCCTCGTGGTGTTGCTCATCCAGCAATAGCAACCTCCGACTACAATGGCAATCATGCTTTCCCCATCTTTCCAGGACCCCATCATAGCTACCCACAGTCTTCTCATCATCCTTCTGCTGCTGCACAACTTGCCCCCGCTGCGCCAATTGCAACCCCAAATCAATATGCTCTACCTCGCCCCCTGACACCACCTTCGCCCACCATAACCCCGACCCCACAACACGGTCGAGATTTTACATCGTTCCTTCATGATACTAAAAAGACTTATAAGAAGGAAGCACTCAAGGACAAAGCAAAGATCGAGGCTTATCAACGAGCAATGCGTAAAAAGGAAAGGGCTAGGAAAATTAACATTTTGGTAGGGATGGCAAACGAGGTGAAGGAGGATGGTGATATGGACGGAGGTGATAACATTTGGGGAATCTAGAGTATGGGATATATGCCTACAATGAAATGTCATAAGAGGAGGAGAAAAAGAAGAGGGGTAGAGAATGACAAAGATGGCCGGAGACAGACAGAGGGAGAAAAGTGGATGATTGGAAATGAACGAACAGAGATAAATTTTGATGGGAATGGGATGCGATAGAGATAGAGTTCGATGGGAATGGATCTTGATGGGAATTGAGTTTGATAGAATGCAATCTGATAATAATTGTGGACTAATTGGGATGAAAGTTTTGTGAATCTATATGTGCATTTCTGGTCGAGAATATGGCTAGATGGTTAGTTGCCATGCACTTTCATGCCGTGGAAGTTATCAGTGGAAGGAAGTACATGTATATCATGAAGCACATAAAGAAAATATGGAGACTGAGAACGTTCCCAATTCCCCAAATTATTTCCTTAGCTTGGGAAAATGTTCTTTCACATTCACTCGACATCAATGGAGTGGATAGCATGTCTAGCATGATGTACAAGCGTGCTATTTAAAAAGATTAGAAACTCCCATGTATATCTCAATCTTCTAAGTCACAATGTGACACTTGGTCTGCAGTGGCAGTGAACTTATTTTTGAGGAGCAAGTAATTTAGGAAGTATGAAAAAAATCCTAAAGTGAACGCAAGCGCTTGTGAAATGCCGCTACCCAATCTTTAGCATCAAGGTCCCTTATGGACCAAGCCGGGTCAAAGACATGGTTTAGGTAGGAATTTTGGCTAAAGTAGCACATCTCCTGAACCAAAGCACAAACGCCTTAAAGGGTGCAGACTTATAAAGGGCATGAATCTTTGATAGAACGGGAGAGTGAATTTTCTCTTAATTGTCATTTGCAGCATGAATACGAACCATGAAACTGTGGTCTATACCAATCTTACTTGCGATGGCCATCATGGCTTGAACAGGCTCCAAAACCTACTCCTCTTGATTCATCATCTGTATTGCCGCAACAATCGAGTCTATCAATTGAAACTTTAACGAAACAATGCTATTAAGGGATGTCAGGGAGCATGGTGTAGCTGGTATAGTCCGCTCTGCTAGAGATGTTTAAAATCACAGCCTGTATCAATTCATCACGACTGTCACCTGCCTAGGTACCCGCATCTTGGTATGCGCTTTTGGGGGCATTGAAAGACGGGAAAGAAAACATGGCAGAGATGTAGGAATGAACCCCTAAATCACACAAGATGTCCTTGCGCTCAAACCAATGAGATATGCCAAACGAATAGATGCAAACAAGGAGTTTTCTCATCGATTGCTATACACGAAACATCTCCACTTGGTATTTGGACGTGTAGTATGGTGGCTTGTTGTTCAATTTATCGAAATCCTTGCCCAACCTTGTCCAGCAATTTTTCAAACATTGATTCAAGTACTCGGTTGACGCAAGATTGATCTCAATGGCGAGAGCGGATGTTTGAAAGCTAGCTTTGTCAACTTTGATATGCATATTTGGCATGCTAATAGTGACTAGATACTGAGACAGATCACCTCGATCTGCTTCAAAGTACTTCTCCCTCTGCTGTCAATGTATGTAGGTATGTATGTGAAATAGCTCAAGATGTTTTCATCACTTCTGCCAATACGCTCGAATCAGCCCCAATAAGAATGTAGTTAGCAAGAAGCCACTCCAGGTCTTCTGGTCTGACATTTCTGCTATGCTGGCACACTATGCAATTCATCTTCATGGTTCGGTCCATGGCAGAAGTTGTGATGCGATCTAGACGTTTTGAAGCTCTTTCAACCACAAAATAAGAAAGTTCCAATCTGCAGTGTTGTTGATGCCTTCGTCCAGCTTGATTCTTCTACGCGAACTTCCATGCCCGTCGAGCGCGACGGCAGAAAAACACGATAATGATATTATAAAGATTGCCAACAGGCCTGCATTTTCATCGTTTCTTGAGCCTTTTATTGAAGCAATACACTGGCTAGCAATGCTCATACTAAGAATTTGTGCTGTGGAAAAAGGCGCTGGTACCAAGTTTGAGAACCTGGCACAGGTAATGTAGACTTTGGCCTGGTCAATGTTCCGGGTGTCAGGAATATGGAAATGCCAGTATCAATGGCAGCATCGCTATGTTCCGCATTTTCCGTGGCAGAACATCCGACACCTCCTTTAATCAACCCGATTGATAAATTATATTATAACCGCTGCCTGGGTGTTCGTGTACTCGAGTGTAATTGGGTGAAAATGTTCTGTATATAAGGACGAGCAGGAAACTGTGAAAGGGCATAATTAGCAACGGAAGATGGAAAGCGGATGGAAGAAAAAGGAAAAAAAAAATCATTATTCGATTCTATTGTACCACAATGATTGTTATACAATATAATATGTGCATACAATACTCAGTAGCACGAGATGACCGAGAAGAAGTCGGCAAGAGGTGGGTATTTGGCAGATTGTCCAGTGTTCAACCAATGACATCTTCTGAGAAGTATCTTATCTGATTCTAAATGATCAATTATCGAGATAAGGTGAGAAGAAAAGATGTTGATTCACATCAAATAGTATCTGGCAAAGGGGATACATTTTCACAGTAGATGCAATATAGGGGTAGAAGACTAGGTGAACACAGGGTAGATGGGCCGGAATGGCGCAGTGTGTATATGATGGTAAGAATTGATAATGATGGTTATATGGATGAAATTCCGAACTGAAAGGCTGAGACTTGTAAACGGAACGTGAATGTAATCGTGTGAAAGAAATAATATGATATTGTCAATTTAAGATTGGGGAGATAGAGGGATTGTTATTAAAATTAAATCATATATTCAAACTCAAAGTCAAATACTTTATGATTAATAAATACCCTGCCTCGAACTTGTATAAATAATCCTACACACAGCACAAATCCATTTAATCAATAATAATTTTAAGAAAGAATCAGACTGAGTTGGTATAATATATGTTATATTTAGAATATTAAAAAGAATATTACTTTTTCATCATCGAAAAAAGATTCATGACTTTAGAACTTTATATAAGATAAGTTTATATAATAACCTTAACAAAATTCGCGTGAAACTTGTTTTTTGAAAAACTCAACAATTTCGATAAAAAATTAAAAATTATGAATTCAATATATCTTTTTCAAAACTTGATATTCTTAATAAATAATTAATCATATTATATAATAAAAAAAGATTTAAAGTATTAAATAGTTTCCAAGTTAAATTATTCTAAATTTTATTATAAAATAGAGATATGAATACTTTGATTTCAATTAAATAGAAATCTTTAGATATTGAATACTTTTAAATGAATTTTATATTTATAGCATCAAAACCAATTAAATTTAATTAGGTTATGATGTCATAGTTTTATGTTCTCTAATTGATATTATATATAAAATTAAAATGAAACGAAATGTTTTTTTAAATCAATTTCTATATCAGAATTGAGTGGTTTTGTAACTTGATCAAAGATTTCGAATTTCAAGTCTTTTTAAATTGAAAGGAAAATTGATAAAAATGATTTACTTGATTTTTATTAAACCTTCATAGACTTTTATTGATACTAAAAATTTAATATTGTTAAAACTAAAGACTGATTATTATCCTTATTTCAAATAAGGTGAGTTTTGGTGAGGAAGGCCTTTTGTATAAACTTAATAAATAGTATTATATATGAACTAAATTATTAGTATTATACTATTTTAGATTATAACTTAAGATGTTATTAAATCCTAATAGTATGATTTATTAGTGGAAGGTAATTTATTGAAAAAACTTGAATGCTTTTTGTATAGAATCAATATACAAAGATTTTTTAAGTAACGATTGAACGAAATATAATAAAGTCAATCAATTGAAAAATGTACATCTCAAATGAAAATCCAAAGGGATTGGGTTATTATATGAATCAATTGTTTCTCAACAAGAAATATTTTTAATTAGTAAGCTATTATATATTAGAGAAACCAATTGTTTAAACGCTAGGATTCAATTTCCACGTCATTTAAAGACCTGAGGCCTAAGGAAATATTCGTAATGAAATTGAAGATGTCAGAGGGGGTAACGATGGAGATAATAAATTTTATTATTATGATAGATTTATAGATGGAATAATTCGTACTCTATGAAAACAAATAAAAAAGTAGAATAATCTCGTTATTGAACTTCTATACTATTGACTTTTGCTTAGCCCTTTACGACTAAAAATAACGATAACCTCGATATTATTCTCGATAATTATTTTTCATACAATTCAGGACTTGAACTTAAATATATCTGTATAATATAACCTTTGAAATCTTCAATTTTGAAACGAGTTCTATCATTTGAATAGATATTTTGAAGTTCTTTGTAGATTTCGAGTTTTTTGAAAGGACAATCTATATATTGCTTCGAATAAGGTAACGCTAATATAATCCTCTCATAATGAACCTTATAATAACAATGCTAATAATAAGAGTTATAATGATAATAAAATAAATCTATAAATAAATCTACAAATCGGTCCAAAAGTCTAATAGACCTAATAAATCTAATAAATCTAATAAATCTAATAAATCTAATAAATCTAATAAATCTAATAAATCTAATAAATCTAATCAATCTAATCAATCTAATCAATCTAATCAATCTAATCAATCTAATCAATCTAATCAATCTAATCAATCTAATCAATCTAATCAATCTAATCAATCTAATCAATCTAATCAATCTAATTCTCTCTAACATACCTAATATTCTCTAATATACTCTAATATTTCTAATATATCTAATATATCTAATATATCTAATATATCTAATATATCTAATATATCTAATATATCTAATATATCTAATATATCTAATATATCTAATATATCTAATATATCTAATATATCTAATATATCTAATATATCTGATATATCTAATATATCTGATATATCTAATATATCTAATATATCTAATATATCTAAGTAATTTAAATAGATATAAAAAATATTCTTATTCTTTTTCTATTTCTATATAATATAATATTCAATTAGAATATAGTATCTAAATACTACTTTTAATTAAATATAATATCTTTTTAATATAATAAAAATGTTATTTCATGATTTCTATAATGAATTTTTATAAACTCTAAAATTATAAATTCAAATTCTTCTTGTTAATCTTTAGAAACTTTAAAGTTAGTATTTATAAAACTTATAATAGAAAGCTGGAAAAAAGAGTTCCCAATACATCTTTAATATTAAATACTGAATAATCTTTTCGAATAAATCTAAGAAAAAAATCGAAAAAATACAAAACATATATCAAATGAATCTAATGTAATTTGATTACTAATTATTTCTTATATAATATAATTTTGTATAATTTGAAAACTTTATTTTATTCAAAACGAATTCTATAAATTCGAAATTATTATATAAATAAAGTCTCATAAATATATAATTTATTGATCTGAAAAAAATTCAAATTATATATATATCTCTCTGAAATTAGGTATATTATAAATTGAATTTTACCTTAATAGAATAAACTAAAAGATAATATAGTATTTCTATTATATTAATAATATTTCTACAATTCCTAAATCCCTTAATAATATTCGAAAAACTAAATAATATTAATAATGATAAAATACTATTCGAGTCTTTAAATAACATTCAAATAATATGAATATTATATACAAATCTCTAAATAATATTCGAATGATATTGATATCATATTCAAACTTCTGTATTATACTCAAATCCTTATATAATACTAATATTATTCTTAATTGAAAATGAAAACAAAGTGTTTTCAATATAATAATATTAAATTTAATATTAAATGGATTGTATAGTATAATATTATGATTGAAATTTCAATATAATCATCTATACAATAAATTTCATTATATTAGTTAAAAAAATGTGGTAAATCGTATTTCAATTAATATTCGTTTTATATTCTAAAAACTCGATTTACAATATCATTTTAAAGATTAATATATATAATTTAAATTTTTCAATTTTAAGGAAAAATATTTTTATGACAGTTTTGAATTTAGAAACTTCATTACCTAGGTATGTTTAGAATAAAACCCGAATATAATGAATGATAATATTATAGAAAAGCTAATTGATAATTGAATTATACTATATTTTTCAATAGATTTTTCTTTTTTTGAAATAATAGTGATAAATTGTTCAATATTTGAATTTCATTAAAACTCTTTCTAAACTTTAAACTATAGCTTTTGTAATAATCAGTTTTAGAATTTATAAATACCAATTATAAAGCTTAATGATAAAGATTTAAGTTTATAATTTTAAAATCTATAGAAATGATTTATAAAGATTAACGAATAATATTTTCATAATATATAAACTATATAAATAATACTTTTATTACATCAAAATGATATATAATATTTAATCAAAATAAAATTCGGATACTATATCTTACGGAAATATAGTACCTAGGGATACTGTTTTGTATTCCCGCTTAGATTATTGAAATAGAAACATAAAATTAGTATTAAATGAAATATAAATCTTGATTATTTTTATTGATATTTTAAAACTCACATTATGAATATTCTATTACAAATTTGATACAGATTTTATATTATATGATCAATTAAATGTTAAATTTAATATTATTCTATAAAAAACTTTTTTCTTTGACTTCCTAATCGAATATCATACAAAAGTTTGAATATAATATAAATACTACCTAGGTATTCGAAAATCTTACAAAAATAAAAATACCACTTTCTTCATCTCGACATTAGGTACTCAAAACTTCATATATTATTCTGATTTTCAAATATTATTCAGAATTTCGAATGCTATAAAGATACTATTCTATTAATACTAATACTACTAAAATCATAAGGATATTTAATCTATTAGATCTATTAAATCTATTAAATCTATTAACTCTATTAATTCTATTAACTCTATTAATTCTATTAAATTTAATAAATCTAGTAAATCTAGTAAATCTAGTAAATCTAGTAAATCTAGTAAATCTAGTAAATCTAGTAAATCTAGTAAATCTAGTAAATCTAGTAAATCTAGTAAATCTAGTAAATCTAGTAAATCTAGTAAATCTAGTAAATCTAGTAAATCTAGTAAATCTGATAAATCTAACAAATCTAATGAATTTAATAAATTTAATAAATTTAATAAATCTAATAAATTTAGTAAATCTAATAAATCTATTAAATCTATCAAATTTATTAAATCCATCAAACCAATTAAAGCTATTAGCACTATTAATGTTATTCAATCTATCAATTTTATTCAATTTATTATATTTATTAAATTTGAATCCAATAATTAATTCAATTCTTTTTTCAAAAGATTTCTTTCGATTTGATCAATTCTGAAAAATCTATTGATTTTATAAATTGTATTGATTCTGAAAATCTCAAATTTCTTATACTTTTTGTAATATTCTTTTTTTATCTTCAAATCAATTAGACTTATTTATTTCATTTTTCAAAAACTTTGATTTAATGTTTTAGTTTTAATTTTCATTTTTTAAAAAATGAATTATAATTTATTGATATAGTAAAAGAATTATAGAAAAGTGTTCGATTAAAAGAATAATGAGATTTTTTCTAGTTTTATTTTGTAAATTAGGTATTTGTTTTTGATTTATTGTTTTTTGAATCCGAATATTTTAATATTTGTGTATAGATTTTCTTTATTTTCTCGTAATCAATTAGATTCCTACTTTTGAAATATATAGAATAATATTTAAAATCTATTTTATAATAGATAAAAATCTTGATTATGTTATAAATATTAGTATATATATTTCAAATTGTATTTCAGATTTAATATAATTATAAAATTATTGAAGATTTCCATTTTTTATGAATTTGAATAATATAATAATTATAATCAACAGAATATTAATTTTAATAAAGTTTTTAGATAAAATAAACGAATTTATTTATAAAGTCAATAGGTTTCATAACAAAATAATAAATATTGTTTTATTTATTAATATAATTTGTCATTGCGTTTTCTTAATTTTAATAAAATTTAAATTATAAAAAATATTTTCTATTATTTTGCAAAATTATAATACAGATATATATAATAAATCAATATATATATATTATGTAATATTATTTCAATATATAAATTGTTATAATTCATTTTGAATTTAATATAATTAATCATCTATTATTGTTTGATATAAAAATAGTATTATAATATTACTTATTGAAAATCAATTTTATTTGATTTGAAAGATACAGTACTAGGGCACAGATAGTAGCCGATCACCCAAATCACACTAAATCTCATAATTAAAACTAATAAATTTCAATACAATTGAATGAAAAGTTGTAATTTTTGTTTATATAAATTTATTTATTTTTAATTATAGATTTGAGATAAATTTGTAGTTTATTTATAAAATTTTAAATAACTATATTATATAGATTTGAAATATAGAAATTAGAAAATTCCAGAATTTACTAATAAAATAAGCGAAATTTGAAGAACTTTTATAAGTTATTATTTTAATAACAGATTTCTGATTACATAATTTATATTAAAACTTAGAAAACTAAGAATATAGATTATTATCATATAAATAATATAAATAAAAAGATTCAATTGAAAAAAATAATTATAAATATTAATAAATGATCATACAAAATGTAATAAATTGCTATTTTTTGGTGTGATTTAGGTGATCGGCCACTATCTGTGCCCTAGTACTATAGAAATCATTTGATATAAAATAGTTATTATGATTATAAATATTTTTGTAATCATCAAGACTTTTAAGAATATGAATATAATAAGATTGCTATGTATAGAGATAATCTAAATTCTTTTTTATTATTATTTAAATCTTTTTTTTAAAATAAAATATAAGCTTTTTCTATAATTGTAATTTATATGTATATTCTTTCTTCTCAAAATTATATATATCTTATATTATACCTTAGAAAGATAAATGAAGAAAACTGAATTCTTTTTCTATATATATGTATAGATAGTTGTAATAAATTTAATCTAAAAGCTATTAAAACACGAATCTATTAATCTTAGGTAGTATAATATTATAGATTTTATAACAGTATTCGTTTTCAATTAATCTAACTATATAATCTTGAAATTTATTAAATTAGTATTAGTGAAAATGTTTCTATATATATAATAGTTTCTATAAGTTCTAACTTTTGATAAATTAATATTATCCATTAATAATTAAAGAATTTGGATTATTATTAATATATATATAGAAGAATTTTTGAATTATGATTTTTATAATCCAATTAATTTTTAAAATTATATAAATCTTCAAATTTAAAATTATTTTTGAATTGTCATATATTTGGATATATATATCTATCTTAACAGAACAAGTCAAAAGATAATACAATAAAAGTACAGTAATAATACTAATAGAGTAGTATTTCCATTATACTAATAATACTTCTACAGTTCTTGAATTCCTGAATTATGTTTGAAAAACTGAACAGTACTAGTATTAATAGAGTAATATTCGAATCCCTGAATAATACTCGAATAGTACTAATACTGTATTCGAATCCCTGAACGATTTTAATACCGTATTTGAATTTCTGAATAGTATTAATACTATATTCGAACCCTTGTATTGTATTTGATTGGAGATTTGGAGAAAAAGTCTTTAATCAAATTATATTAAAATTAATATTTAATTAATTGTTTAATATAATAATAATATTAAATATCTAATATAATAATAGTATAATAAATTTTATAATATTGATAAAAAAAGTAAAAAAAATTATATTTTATTTAAAATTAGTTTTATATATCTGAAATTCAATTCATAATATAATTTCAGGGATTAATATATATAATTTAAATTATTTGAATTTAATAAACCTTAACGGAACAAGCTGGGATATAGTACGGTGGAAGTACGGTGCTAGTACTAATGGAGTAGTATTTCTATTGTACTGGTAGTATTTCTACGGTTCTCGAATTCCTGAACGGTATTCGAATCCTCGAACGGTATTCGAAATTCTATACGGTATTAGTATTGTATCCAATCAGGGATTTAAAGAAAAAAAGCTTTCAATCGAATAATATTAAAATTAATATTAAAACTCTAATGAAATAATCTTATAATATATTTTATAATACTAATAAAAAAAGTAAGGAAAATCGTATTTTATTTAATACTAATTTCATACCTCTGAAATCCGATTTATACTACTTTTTTAGAGATTCATATATATAATTTAAATTATTTAAATTCAATAAATTATATATTTATAATGCTATATTCATATAATGATTTCGAATTTATAAAATTTATTATATTTATAATAAAGCCCTAATATAATAAATAATAAGATTATATAAAAATTGATTAGTAATGAAACTATATTAAATTTTTTAATTATATTCTTTGTATTTTTTTCAATAATAGTTTTTTTTGTTTAAATCTATTTTAAAAGATGATTAAGCATTTAATACTAGAAGCCTAATAGGAATTCTTTTTAAGGTCTATATTATAAGCCCTATAAGAGCTAGCTATAGGGCTTATAGGGGTTAGCGAGTAGTACTTTAACGATACGCGAACTGTATTTCCACTGTACCAGGGTAGCGTACGGTACCCAATCAGGAGTACAGCTCAGACACCGTATCCGTGGGGGTACGGTGGGGGTACCGTTCCGTATTCCTACTTGGGCCATTAAGATAATCAAAAATATTTATTTTATTCTTTAAAATCTTCAAATCTTTAATTTCTCCAATTTACTTTTTAATCAATTATTTCTTTTCTTAATTATAATTTATTAATATAAATATTTTATTTTTTAAAAAGATTTAGTTTATAAAATCCTAAAATCTTTTTTCATTTTATTTTGTAAATTCTCTACTTTTAGTTTATCGATTTTTAACTTCAAATATTTTAATTTCTACCTAGGTATATACAAAATATCTGTATTTTTTTTAATTAATGAGTTTTCGATTATAAATTATATTTTAAACTTTATATATTAAAGATATTTACTAATATTAATCAAATTTCTTAAAACTATTGAATTTTACATTGATATTGATTTTTATTGATTTTTTATTTTATTTTTTTTAGTTCTTTTATTTTTCAATTAAGTAATTCTTTTAATTTCAATAGTTTTAGGAATATAATAAAAGTTTTTTTGTTTAATATATATATTTTATATTAATATATAGTACTATAATTTTTTATTTATTTATTTTCAAAGATCATATTTAATCTTGTAAAATTATCAAATAATATTATTTCTATTTAAATTAATAAAGAAAGAATTATTGAAATCAGTTTTAATTATCATGTATAAGAATTAATTTTTGAAATATTGAATGAATCTATGATTTAATAAATTATTATATCTTTTGGAAAATTCTTAGAGTTAATCATATATTGGTTAAAAGAAAATCGATAGATATTATCATTATTATTATTTTAATCTTCGAAGTTTTATTATAATCAAACTTAAATTTATAATTGAAAGTAAAACATTATGATATTCATTAACAATTTTACATTCATTTATTGGTTTATCTTTCCCTTTTTTTTATTTTGAAAAGGGAAAAATAGATTATATAGTTGTATCTTAATAGCCCAAGTGGGAATACGGAACGGTACCCCCACTGTACCCCCACGCTGTACAGTGCTTAATTGGGATACAGTGTTTGAGCTGTACTTCTGATTGGGTATAGTACGTATATCCCTGGTATGATGGAAGTATGGTTTGCGTACCATCAAAGTATTACTTGCTAGCCTCTGTAACTAGCTTCTGTAAGTCCTAAAACTATAAGCTCAAATTTTTATAGCTAGTTCCTGTAAGCCCTGAAACTATAAGCTTAAACCCTTGTAGCTACCCCCTGTAGGTTTTAAAGCTAGCTCTTTTAGGACTTATAATAAAGACCTTAAAAAATTTCTATTAGGCTTTTAGTATTCAATGCTTAATAATTTGAAATGGGTTTAGGCCAAAAAAAGCTATTATTCGAACAAATATGAAAAATATATCTAAAAAATCTAATATAGCTTACCTTATAGGGAATTAGGGCAATTTAGGTCGGTTCTATATCGGATATTCAATTGTATTACAACTGGGGAATTCATATTTTGTGATTTTAATTTAGGCTGTAATTTTTTCGAAGAAATGTTTAAATTGGATATAAATTAGATGGTTGTAGAGCTTTCAACGGTTGTAGAAGGGTTGTAGAATGGATGTATTGCTTAGTAATCTTGAAAGTTGGAAATTAGTATTCAGAGCTCTAATATTAGGAGTTCAATCAATTATATGTGTATTCTATATTCCATTCCTTGTAAAATTATATTCGATGCTATCAAACTAAATTTTAGTTAATTCAGCTTATTCTGAATTCAGATTTTCAAAATGTATTGAATTTGAAGTTTTACAGTAATAGCGAATTCTTTGTATATAAATTTTATACATTTATTGGGGTATTTGTTAATGTATTTATTAATATCAATTAGATTGATAGGGGCAAAGGGGATTATATAAGGATATATTCAGATTTAAGTCTTAAATTAAAGGAACCTCGAATAATTCCTGTATTCATTTTATATATTCAATTATTTCTTATTTTCAACTATTTATTAGTTTTAACTATATTAATTCATTTCGGAATATTGAAAATTATAGTTTCTATTTAAATCTGATTAGAAATGGATTTAAAATTCTAAATGGATGTATAGCAGATGTACTAATTGAAGTGGTTGTAGATTGGTTCTAAAAACCCCTCATTTCCTATACGGTAATTACTAATTAATTTTTATAAAATATTATTATTTATTATATTAAGGCTTTATTTTGATTATAATAAATTTTATAAATTCGAAATCATTATATAAATAATGTCTTATAAATTTATAATTTGATAAATTTATAATTTGATAAATTTGAATAATTCAAATTATATATATAAATCTCTGAAATGATATCATTAATCGAATTTCAAGGTTATGAAATTAGTATTAATTGAAATAGAAATTTTTGTATTTTTTTATTAGTATTATAAAATTTATAAAATTATTATTATATTAGAGTTTTAATAATATTATTATATTATAAAAACAATTTAATATTAATAATAATATAATTTGATTAAAAGCTTTTTTCCTCTAAGTCCCTAATTGGGTATGGTATTAGTATTGTATAGGGTTTGAGTATGGTATTAGTACTGTTCGAGTATTGTTCAGGGTTTCGAATACGGTGGAAGTACTACTCCATTAGTACTAGCACCGTTCAGGGGTTCGAGTACCGTTCAGGGGTTCGGGAATCGTAGAAGTACCACTCCATTAGTACTAGCACCGCTAGAACTGTAGAAATACTACTCCATTAGTACCAGCACCGTACTTCCACCGTATTATCTCCCAGCTTGTTCCGTTAAGGTAATTTATAAAATATATTCTATTAGTATTTTGAGTATTGTAAATAGGTTTTATAGATTTTATAAATTTCATGGATTTTATAGATTTTATAGATTTTATAAATTTTATAGATTTTATAGATTTTATAGATTTTATAGATTTTATAGATTTTATAGATTTTATAGATTTTATAGATTTTATAGATTTTATAGATTTTATAGATTTTATAGATTTTATAGATTTTTTTGGAATATGCAATCTTTCCTAGATTTTTGGAGGTTTCTTAGATTTCATTAAGTCTTTAGATCTTTTAAATTGATAATCAACTCGGCACTTTAAATACCTGAGCAATACAAGCTGGGATATAATACTAATAAAACTTTCATAGTACTTCTCCAGTTCCGATAATACTAATACCTAGTTGAATAGTATTTCCATAAATATACGATTCATCAAATTTGAATGATTTAAATAATATATATTAATTCCTAGAATAGTAGTATAAATCGGATTTCGGAGATATGAAATTAGTATTAAATAAAATATGATTTTTCTTACTTTTTTTATCAATAACATAAAATTTATTATATTAATATTATATGAAAGTTTTGATATTATTATTATATAATATAATTAATTTGATTAAAAGCTTTTTTTTAAAAAATCTTTAATTAGATATAGTATTAGTATAGTATAGGGGTTTAAATATAGTATAGAGATTCAGATATAGTATTAATACCATTTGAATATTGTTTAGAAATTCGAGTATTATTTTATTAATATTAGTACTGTTCAGTTTTTCGAATACTCTTAATAAGATATAAATACTATTCTATTAGTATTAGTATTATACTTCCATTGTATTATCTCCTGGCTTGTTCTATTAAGGTTTTAAATATTATTTCTATAATCAACTATATTAATTTTTATAAAAAATACTATTTTGACTATTTTATAATAATGATTATTATTTTTACCTAAATATAATAGAAATACAAATCAAATCCTAATTCATTATTTTTATCTATAATTCTTTCTATAAGTGTTATAATAAGAATATAGGTATGAAACCTGTAATCATAGTTTTGGTATAAAATCAATTTTCAAAAAAACTTTGATCAATAAGAAAAGAAAGTTTATTCTTGAAATTTTTTTTAAAAAAAAATATAAATATAAAGATTTATTTGAAAATTATAATACCTTAATAAAATAACCCTGAATATAATACAATGATAATATAAGATTAATATTAATTAAAAACCCTTTATAAATTAGATAATAATATATTTATAATTTCTTAATTCTTGAATAGTATTTGTGAAGTTAAATAGTATTCGAATATTCAAATAATATCAATATTAATGAAATAATATTTTCACTATTTTCAAATCCTAATTGATATTGAGATTATATATAATTTAAAATTAAAAAAAGCTTCTAATAAAAGAATATTAATATTAAATCAATTATATAATATAGTAATATTATTAAAATTCTCATAAATTGATAATATATTGAGTTTTATAACATTAATAAAAAATATTAAAAACATTATATCTTACCTTAACGGAACAAGCTGGGAGATAATATCGTGGAACTACGATATTAATACTGATACAATGGTATTTCCATTGTATTCCTAATATATATATTTTAAAATACAGTTTATAAGTAAAAGCTGATTGATTTAGAGAAAGTTTGGATATTTTATATACAAATATCGAAATGTTTATATTAATTAATTAATAAATCAAAAGTAGAGAATTTATAAAATGAAATTAAAAGGGATTTTAGGATTTTTTAAATTAAAAGTTTTTCAATAATGTAATTTTTGAATTAATGAGTTATAATTTATAAAAGAAATGATTGATTAGAAAATAGATTAAAAAGATTAAAGGTTTTAAAGAATTGAATAAATATTTTTGATTGGTTTGGATGTTGGAATTTGTAATAAGAGAGATAAGAAATTAGAAAAAGAATAGGATTGAAAAGAGAAAAAGAATTAAAAAGAAAAAAGGGATTAGAAAAAGGAAGGAATTAAAAAAAAGGGAAATTAAAAAAAGAAAAGAATTAGAAAAAAGAAGGGAATTAGAAAAAAAGAAGAATTAAAAAGAGAAGGGAATTAGAAAGAAAAAAGGAATTAAAAAGGAAAGGGGATTAGAAAAAGAAGGGGAATAGTAAGAGAAAAGGAAAAGGAAAGGAAGGGGATTAGAAAGGGGAGGGAAGGGGAAGGGGGAGGGAAGGGAATTAGATTTATTAGATTTATTAGATTTATTAGATTTATTAGATTTATTAGATTTATTAGATTTATTAGATTTATTAGATTTATTAGATTTATTAGATTTATTAGATTTATTAGATTTATTAGATTTATTAGATTTATTAGATTTATTAGATTTATTAGATTTATTAGATTTATTAGATTTATTAGATTTATTAGATTTATTAGATTTATTAGATTTATTAGATTTATTAGATTTATTAGATTTATTAGATTTATTAGATTTATTAGATTTATTCGATACATGAGATTTATCAGATTTATTAGATTTATCAGATTTATTAGATTTAGGCTGAAGGACGCCTTCGGTGCCCTTTTGCGAGCTAGAAGCGAGAGGCTAGCAAAATCTATTTATTATTATTATTATTATTATTATTATTATTATTATTATTATTATTATTATTATTATTATTATTATTATTATTATTATTATTATTATTATTATTATTATGATTATTATGATTATTATGATTATTATGATTATTATGATTATTATGATTATTATGATTATTATGATTATTATGATTATTATGATTATTATGATTATTATAATTATTATTATTATTATTATTATTATGATTATGATTATTATGATTATTATGATTATTATGATTATTATTATTATTATTATTATGATTATTATGATTATTATGATTATTATTATTATTATTATTATTATTATTATTATTACATTTTTATAAAATATAGAATTCTGAAAACTGTATAGCACGAGTATAGGTATAGATCCTGAATAATGTTAAAAATAATTATAGAGAGTATTAGCGGGGCTGTTGTCATTTTTAGTTACGAAGAGTCGAGAAAAAAGCTTGTTAGTAATATTTCTAAAATTCTTGAACTCTGAATAGTATTCGAATCCTTGAATAGTATTCGAGTCTTTGAACAGTATTCGAATTTCTGAATAGTATTCGAATGGTGCTAGCATTGTATTTGAATTTCTGAATGGTTTTAGCATCTTTTATATAATACTAATATTGTATTTAATCAGAGTTTTTATTAAAATAATATTGAAATAATATTGAAATAATATTGAAATAATATTGAAATAATATTGAAATAAAGATTGAATGAATTTTATTATATAATAATAATTTTCAAACTTTAATATAACAATTATTTAGGAAATTTTATAATATTAAAAAAAAAGTCAAAAAAATCGTATTTCAATTAATATTAGTTTGATACCTTTGAAATTCGATTTATATGATTATTTCAGGGATTAATATATATAATTTAAATTTTTGAATTTAATAAATTATATATTTATAAGATTGTATTTATATTTTGATTTCGAATTTCTAAAAATTATTATATTTATAATAAAGTCTTAATATAATAAATAATAAAGTAATAAAAAACTTGATTAGTAATCAAGTTTTATCAGATTTTTTAAATATTTTTTTTTCCTTTTCATTAAAATAATAGTTTTTTCCAGTCTAAATTTTTGTTAGATTATTGAGTATTTGATATTAAAGACTCACTATGATTTTTTCTTTTTTTAAAAATTTATATTATAAGTCTATAAGAACTAGTTTTGAGATCTACAAAAGCTAGCTATAAAGATTTGAGTTTATAATTTCAGGGCTTATAAAAACTAATTATAAAGTTTATAAAGATTAGTTATAAGAATATACAAATAATGTTTTGACAATATATAAACTATAAAAATAATACTTCTATTATATTAAAATCGCATACAATATTTAATCAAAATATAATTCAAATACTATATCCTATAAGAACGAGCTTTTTCTCGGCCCTTCGTGGCTAAAAATAACAACGGCCTCGCTAGCGCTCTCCATAGTTATTTTTAATATCACTCAGGACCTACGCCTACGCTCGTGCTGCGCAGCTTTTAATAATAATAATAATAATAATAATAATAATAATAATAATAATAATAATAATAATAATAATAATAATAATAATAATAATAGTAATAATAATAATAATAATAATAATAATAATAATAATAATAATAATAATAATAATAATAATAATAATAATAATAATAGTAATAATAATAATAATAATAATAATAATAATAATAATAATAATAATAATAATAATAATAATAATAATACGATTTCGCTAGCCTCTCGCTTCTAGCTTATACAAAAACGCCGAAGGCATCTTTAAGCCTTAATCTAATCAATCTAATCTCTTCTTATAAATCTTATAGAACTAATAAATGTAATAAATCTTATAGAACTGATGAATCTAATAGAACTAATAAATCTAATAAATCTAATAGATCTAATAAGTCTAATAAATCTAATAGATGTAATAAATGTAATAAATGTAATAAATCTAATAAATCTAATAGATGTAATAAATGTAATAAATGTAATAAATGTAATAAATGTAATAAATGTAATAAATGTAATAAATGTAATAAATGTAATAAATGTAATAAATGTAATAAATGTAATAAATGTAATAAATGTAACAAATGTAATAAATGTAATAAATGTAATAAATGTAATAAATGTAATAAATGTAATAAATGTAATAAATGGAATAAATGGAATAAATGTAATAAATGGAATAAATGGAATAAATCTAATAAATGTAATAAATCTAATAATTCTAATAATTCTAATAATTCTTATAATTCTCATAATTCTAATAATTCTAATAATTCTAATAATTCTAATAATTCTAATAATTCTAATAATTCTAATAAATTCTAATAATTCTAATAATTCTAATAATTCTGATATCTTCTTATGCCTCTAATAAATCTAATAACTTCTTCTAAATCTAATAAATCTAATTAAATCCAATCCCCCTCCCCTTTCTAATCCCCTCATCTTTCTAATCCCCATCCCCCTCTCCCTCCTCTTTCTAATCCACATCCTCTTTCTAATCCCCCTTCCTCTTTCTAATCCCCCTCCCCTTTCTAATTCCTCTCCTCTTCTCAATCCCCTTTCTTTTCTCTTCTCTCTTTCTAATTCCCTCTTTCTCTTATCACAAATCCCAAATCTTCAAATTAATTAAATATATTTTTTTCTTTAAAATCTGTAATCTTTTGAAATATTTAATCTTTTTAATTTATTTTCTGATCGATTCTTTTTTTATTTATTATAATTTATCAATATAAAAATCATATCATTAACAAGCTTTTAATTTATGAAATCCTTAAACCTTTTTAATTTCATTTTATAAATTCATTTCTATTCTTATATCAAATATTAATTCAATATTATATTATAATGTTTGTATACGAAGTATTAATACTTTTTCTCGATCAATTAGTTTTTAATTATAAACTGTATTTTAAAACCTATATGTTAGAGATGAAAATATAAAATTAATAACATTTCTATACTTGAAAAACTCATTAATACTTGAATCTCTACATAATATTTGAATTCTCAAAGGATATTAATATTAATAAAATGATATCTCTATTATTCCTAAATCTTTAAATAATATTCGAATTATACTATTATTTCATTCAAATCTTTATATAACATTACCTAGGTAATTCTGATTTGATTATAAAATAAATTATTAATAAAAAATCTTTAATATAATAATAAAATAATATAAATAGAAAATATATCATAAATTACATCTATTTTATTTAATATTAGTTTTGTATTTCTAAAATTCGATTTGTAATATAATTTCGGAAGTTAATATATATAATTTAAATAATTTGAATTTTTGATTATATATGTATAAAACTATATTTATGTAGGTAATAGTCTCAAATTTATATACTTTATTATATCTGAATTAAAATTTTAATACAAGAAATAGTAAGATTATAAAAAAAATCGATTAACAATCAAATTATATAATATTCTCTTTATATGATATTCTCTTTATATAATTTCTTTTTTTATTTGAATTTATTTTATAAGATTATTGAACATTTAGAATTACAAATCCATTAGTTATTAACTTTTTCGATTTTTAAAATTTATTAAGATTTGTTATAGGGATTCAAATTTATAGTTTTAGGGTTTATAGAGTATAGTTGTAGAAATTAAAAAAAATTGTATTATTGTATTAAAGGTGTATAGGTATCCTATATTCAATCGAAAATATAAAGATTTTATATTCTAATCAAATATTGTAAAATATGGGGATATAATGGAATGACTGTTTTTTCTATATTCCCATTTAAATTATTAAAATAAAGTAATATTATAAGGTTTTGAATTTATGATTTAGGATTTTATAAAGTTTAGTTATAGAGTTTACTTTAGTATATAATATTTTAATGATGCTTTAATTATATTAGAAATGTATATATTATTTTTAATTAGATGTATAATTCAAATAATATATTACAATTATATATTTTGTAATATAGAGATATAACAAGAATATTATTTCATATTTTCGTTTAGATCATCAAGGTAAGATTCATATTGAAGTAATCTTTGATTTTAAATTAATATTTTATAGAAAACAAAAAGTTTTAAAATTAGTATTTAAAAAAAAAAGAAATATTCTTGATTTTCAAAATTGTACAAAGATTGATAACTGATTTATTTATAAGGTTCCTTAATATCTCAAATAGGAATACAGAACAGTACCCCCACCATACCTCTATAGAATATAATATTTGAATTATACTCTAATTAAATATTCTATATAATCTTGATATAATAAAAATACAGTCTATATATTATTAAAATATTATTTGCTAACCTTTATAATATTTCTATAATTATATTCTATAAGTTTTGAAATTATAAGCTTAAATCTTTATAAATAATTTTTTTAGGTTTTAAAATTGGTTTTTATAAAGTTTATAATACAAAAATACAAAAAAATTCTATTCAACTTTTAATATTAAATACTTAATAATTTAAAATAAATTTAAAATAAAAAAAACTATTAATTAAAAAATTCAAAAAATATATTTCAAAAATCTAATATCGTTTGATTATTAATTGATTTTTATATAATATTATTGTTTATTATATAAAGATTTTCTTTTAATTATAATAAATTTTATGAATTCGAACTTGTTATATAAATACAATTTTATAAATATATAGTTTACTAAATTCTAATAATTTAAATAATGTATATTAATCTCTAAAAAAATAATATAAATCGGATTTCAGATATAAAAACTTATTATTAAATAAAATACAATTTTTCTCATTTTTTTTAATAATATTATAAATTTATTATATTATGATTATATTAAAGTTTCAATGATATTATTATATTATATAATTAATTTAATATTCATTTTAATATAAATTGATTGAAAGCTTTTTTTTTCTAAGTTTCTAATCGAGTATTATATAAGGATATAAATATAATATTAATATTATTCAGATATAGTATAAGGTTTCGAATACAATATAAGATTTCGAGTATAGTATTAGTACTATTCGAGTATTATCCAAGAGTTTGAATACCGTTCAAGGATTCGAATACTGTTTAGGGTTCGGGAACCGTAGAAGTATTGTTAGAACAGTACTAGCACCGTATTTTCACTGTATTATGTCCTAGTTTATCCCGTTAAGATTGTTTGGAAAATAATTCCTCGAATTAATATTAAAGATTTAGAATTATTATATAAATAATCTCTTAGTTTCTTATATTTATATATCTTGAAAGAACCTTAGAATAGATAGAAAAAGAAAATAGTATTTCTATCGAATCCTTTATAATATTATATTTAATTGAAATATAATAGAGATTTAAATTATACTCCTGATTGAATATAATATACCTATATAATCTTGATACGATAAAGATATTACCAAAATATTATTTATTAATCTCTGAAATTGTTTTTATAGATCCTAAAATTAAGAAATAAGTTTTTATAACTAATTATTATAAATCACAGAATAAATATTTATAAAACCTATAATACAAATCTAAAAAGAAAAAAAAAGGATTCAATCATTTGAAATTATCATATCTAATATTCAATAATCCTCTTTTTTAAAAAAAGAATTATAACTATATAAAGTTGAAATAAAAAATACCTTAACGGAACAAGCCAGGAGATAATACGGTGAAAGTACGGTACTAATACGATTCTAAGAGTACTTTTACAATTCCCGAACCCCTAAATAGTATTTATGGTGTTAGTATTAATAGAGTGGTATTTGAATCTCTAAATAATATTCGAACGGTACTAATAGTATATTCGAATCCTTGTATAGTATTCGATTAGGGACTTAGAGAAAAAAAGCTTTCAATCAAATTATATTAAAATTAACATTAAATTGATTATATAATAAAATAATATTATTAAAACTCTGATAAAATGATAATATAATAAGTTTTATAATATTATTAAAAAAAGTAAGAAAAATCGTATTTTATTTAATATTAGTTTCCTATTCCTGCAATTTGATTTATACTATTATTTCGGGAATTAATATATAAAATTAAAATTATTAGAATTTAGTAAATTATATATTTATAAGATTATATTTATATGATAATTTCGAATTTATAAAATTTATTATAATTAAAATAAAGCCTTAATAAAATAAATAATAATATTATATAAAAGTTGATTAGTAATCAAATTATGTTGGATTTTTTAAATATCTTTTTTATTTCTTTTTAATCAATAGATTTTTTTGTTTTAAATTTATTTTAAATTATTAAGTACTCAATATTAAAAATCTAATAGTATTTTTTTTATATTTATATTATAAGTCTTATAAAAGTTAGTTTTAGGGTTTACAAGAACTATTTATAGAGATTTAAGTCTATAATTTCAGGGTTTACAGAGTATAGCTACAGAAATATGATAAAAATTAGTAAATAGTATTTTGATAATATACAAATTATATTTCTATTATATCAAAATTACATATAATATATAATTAGAGTATAATTCAGACACTATATTCTGTAGGGGTATAATTGGGGTACCGTTCCGTATTCCCACTTGGGCCATTAAGGTATTATTATTTGAGTAATATTTAGAGTTTTGAATACTATTTAGAAATATAAAGATCATACAAATATTTTTTTATTAGTATTAATATTATAAAATATTTTGAATAATATTAAGATTTATAGATGCTAAAAATATTATTGATATAATAAAGAAAATGTTATATGCCTAGGTAAATATAAAGACCTAAATATGAGTATTATATTTCTGTAATATTATCCCATAACCTATTCTATTTATATCCTTAAAAATGTTTATTGTATAAAAAATACTTATCAATTATTTTTAATATTAGTTGTATGTATAAAGAATCTTTATCAAATGTTATGTTATATATTTTTTGAAATATTAAATCAATAAAAAGTTTCGAATATTATAATATTATAGATTTATTGAAAAATTAATAATATATATGTTTTTTTGAATTAAGCAAAAGTATTTTGAATCAAAAAATGATAATTCTATTTATGATAAATTACTTTCTGAAGAATCTAATGAATCTAATAAATCTAATAAATCTAAAAAACAAGTGAAATATAATAGATAAAATATATTTAATAAATATAATAATTGCAATATATTTAATAAATGTAATAAATGTAATAAATGTAATAAATAAATGTAATAAATGTAATAAATGTAATAAATCTAATAAATGTAATAAATGTAATAAATGTAATAAATGTAATAAATGTAATAAATGTAATAAATCTAATAAATGTAATAAATGTAATAAAGGGAATAAATGTAATAAATGTAATAAATGGAATAAATCCAATAAATCTAATAAAGGGAATAAATGTAATAAATCTAATAAATGGAATAAATGGAATAAATCTAATAAAGGGAATAAATGTAATAAATCTAATAAATGGAATAAATGGAATAAATCTAATAAAGGGAATAAATTTAATAAATCTAATAAATCTAATAAATGTAAGAAATCTAATAAATCTAATAAATGTAATAAATCTAATAAATCTAATAATTCTAATAAATCTAATAAATCTAATAAATCTAATAAATGTAATAAATGTAATAAATCTAATAATTCTAATAATTCTTATAATTCCAATAATTCTAATAATTCTAATAATTCTAATAATTCTAATAATTCTAATAATTCTAATAATTCTAATAATTCTAATAATTCTAATAATTCCAATAATTCTAATAATTCTAATAATTCTAATAATTCTAATGAATTGAAGTATTCTAATTGATAATATGATAAATCTTGAATTTAACAGATGTGATAAATATAATTAATCTGATAAATCTAATGAATGTAGGTATTATATTTAATAAATGTAATAAATGTAATAAATGTATTAAGTAGATATAATAAATCTAACAAATGTAATAAATGTTACAAATCAAATTCATTTTTAATATCTTTCTTATTCAACATATTTTTTAGTTTCAATTTTTCTTATACCAATATTTTAAGATCAATTTCTTTATATTGATTTTTTGAAAAATTTGATAAAGCTAATGATTTCGATATTTCATTATAAGAATTTCTTTAATTTTTATAATTCTTTTTAATAGATTTGAAAATCATTCAAATCTTTGATTTCATAGATTCTAAAACTTAGATATGAATATTTTGTAATTAGAATCTTTATATCTAATAATATAGAATTTTTGAATTTCCTTTATATATTCTTTAAAAAGGTTTTCAAATTAATTAAAAAAATTTATTGATTTATTAAATCTTCAACAAACTTAATTTTCATAATTAAAGATAATCTTTTAATACAAAGAATACATTTTTGAAAAAACTTTAACTTTTTGATATTGATATTATTTTGAATTCTATTTTATTAATCTTCTATTTTCGATTATCAAATTATGAAACATATTAACTACTTTCATTTAATCTTCAATTATTAATTTTTGATAGGAAATATTTTTATTTTTTTTCAAATAATTAGTTTTTGATTATTCAATATATTTCATGAATTATATATTAAAGAATAATGTTAAGCTTTTTACTTTTTATTTCTTATTTTGGTATTTTATAAACTTTATATGATCAATTTTATATTGAAAATATAAAAATTGTAATTGTATATAATTAATTCGAAACAAAATTTCTATATTTACTGCAAAATATCTATTTTCCAAAACCTTAATGAAGTATAATATTAATTATTCTATAAAGATATTAAATAAATTCGAAAATCATAAATCTATAATCTATCTTTTTTCAATAAACTCTGAATTATTTTATGAAATTAGGTATATATTTTTTAAAATCAATATATAGAAATATCTCAAACATTTAAATATTTGAATCAAATATCTTGATTATTATTATATATATATTCGTAAAATAATTGATATCTATATAATCTTTTTAAATTTATAAATATTTTTATAATTTTATTGAAACTTTAATAAATTTTTTATTCATTTATATTAATATCTATTGATAATAATATATATGAAAGTTCAAATCAAATTATAAAAATTGTTTTATAAATAATCATTAAATTTATATTGATAAGAAATAAATAAATACACTTATAAATTGTATATTTAATTTTTTTATTGTTTGAATCTTTTTCAAATGAAAATTACTAATTATTCATTTAATATAGAATTTTAATTAGTTATATAATAAATTCAAAAGAAATTATAATAATGAATTTATAAACATTCTGATTTTTATTTAAAAATTGTAATTTAATAATATCCTTTTATATATTATAAGCTTTATTTCGATATTATTCAATTTAATAATAGATTCGAATTGAATATATAAAAAACATATTTATTTGTTTTAATAAAATAAATACAGATAGATTGTAGATAATAAGAATATAATATAATTTTAATAAAAAATTATTTTTATAATTCAATTTAAATTGATATAATATAAATAATATTTTTATAAATCTGAAATTTTATTATAATGTTAATATCAATAAAACAAGATCTTTATAATCACTAATTTTATATATTATATTTAATTCTTTATATTTTAATAACAAAAATGAAAAAAGGGAATAATATTTCTACTACCTAGGTATACTTTTATAGAAAATAATATTTGAATTATATTTCTAATTGAATACTATACACTATTTTAATATAATGAAAGCACTATTTGAATTTGGTATACTATCAAAGTATTATTTGTTAAACTCTATAAATACTGAAACTATAAACTCAAACCTTTATAATTAACTTCTATAACCAATTTTTGTAAGCTTTAAAACTAGTCTTTTTAAGATTTATAATATAAATCTAAAAAAAAATTTATTAGAATTTTAGTATTAAATGCTTAATAATCTGGAATGAATCTAGATCAAAAAAATCCATTATTTAAAAAAAAAGAAAAGTATATTTAGAAAATTCAATATAACTTGATTACTAATTAACTTTGATATAATCTTATTATTTCTTTTATTATAGCTTTATTATGAATATAATAAATTTTATTAATTCGAAATCATTATATAAATATAGTTTTATAAACATATAACTTACTAAATTTAAATAATTTAAATCATATATATTAATCCCTGAGATGATATTATAAATCGAATTTCAGAGGTATGAAATTGGTATTGAATAAATTACTACTTTTTATACTTTTTTTATTAATATTATATAATTTATATTATAATTATTATATCAAAGATTGAATAAATGTTTTATATTATATAATTAATGGAAAATTAATTTTAATATTATTATATCGAAAGCTTCTTTTTCTAAATCCCTAATCGAGTAATGTATAGGGGTTCAAGTATAGTATTAATACTGTTCGAGTATTATTCAGAGATTCGAGTATTACAAGTATTGTTCAGGGATTCGGAAATCGTAGAAGTATTACTAATATGATAAAAATATTACTCTATTAGTACTAGTACTGTACTTCCATTGTATTATCTTATAACTTAGCCCGTTAAGATAAAATATCTTTTTAATTTTCAATCGAAGATTGAGGAAAAAAAGGTTCTCAATAAATTATATTAAAATCAATGACTATTTAATTAATTACAAAATACAAAAGTAATATTGATACTTTATAAGATTAAAATAATATCTAGGTATAGATAAATTCCTTAGTATTATTAAAAGAAATAGAAATATTTTTATTACACTTAAAAAAGTGTTATCTTCTTTAAGATTGATTTATAATATAATTTCAAAGATTTGTATATATAAATTTGAATACATTATATATTTTTCATTATATATATATCAACTCATTCTAGATAATAATAATCTTGAATTTATATCAATTCATTGTATTTTTGTTAAACTTCTAATATAAGAAGTAATATTAATAGATCAATTTCAATTGATATCTAAATAAATAATATTCTAAATTTTAAAAATAATATTAGTCTTTTTATAAATATTTTTTGTTTTTCAATTCATTTTGAAAATTGTTTATTAATATAAAAAATTAATATTATATAGTTCTAGAAAAGAGGCTTTTAGAAATGATATTAAAATCAAGATTTGATCAATTAAAAAGTTCAAAAGTAATACTCAAATATAAAAAAATTGTAATAATTTAAGTTTTATATTAATAATAAAAGAAAAGTGTATTATCCTTTTGGCTGATAATAAGTTTATATATTTAAAAGCTAATATAAGGTAAAATTCTAAAATCTAAAAAGAAATCTAAAAAGAAATCTAAGAAAAAATCTAAAAAGAAATTTAAGAAAAAATCTAAAAAGAAATCTAAGAAGAAATCTAAAAAGAAATCTAAAAAGAAATCTAAAAAGAAATCTTAAAAGAAATCTAAAAAGAAATCTTAAAATAAAATTGAAAAAGAAATCTTAAAATAAAATTGAAAAAAAAACTACTTTAATAAAACAAATTAGGAGATAATATAGTAAAAGTATAATACTAATATTAATAGAATAATATTTGCATTATATCAATAATATTCAAAAAGCTGAATAATATTTGAATGATACTAATATTATATCTGAACCTTTATATTATATTCAAACCCCTATATTATACTAATATTATACCCAATCAAAGATTTTTAAAAAAAGCTTTTAATTAAATTAATTATATTATATAATAATAATATTAAAACTTTAATATAATATTAATATAATAAATTTTCTATTATTAATAGAAAAAGTAAGAAAAATCATATTTTATTTAATACTAATTTCATATCTCTGAAATCCGATTTTTACTACTATTTTAGGAATTAATATATATTATTTAAATCATTCAAATTTAATAAATTATATATTTCTAAGATTATATTTATATAATAATTTTTGAGTTATAAAATTTATTATATTTATAACAAAGTTTTAATATCATTTATAATAATATTATACAAAACTTAATTAGTAATCAAGCTCTATTAGATCTTTTACCTAATTATATTTTTTATATTCTTTCGAATAATAGCTTTTTTTTATCTAGATTTACTTTAAAGGATTATTAAGCATTTATTATTAAAAACCCAATAGAAATTTGTTTAAATTTATATTATAAGTTCTAAAAGAATTCAGTATAGAAATTAGTTATAAAGGTTTGAGTTTATAATTTCAGGGCCACAAAAGTATTATAAAGATTAGCGAATAATACTTTGACAGTATATAAATCATACAAACAATACTTTTACTATACCAAGATTGCATACAATACTTAATCGGAGTATAGTTTAGATACTATATTCCATAAAGATATAGTGAGGATACCATTCCATATTCCCACTCGGGTTATTAAGGAATTCAAAAACTATTAATTGTAAAAATTTGATTTATATAAATTAATATACTTCGATCTCTACTTTTTTTTTGAGAATTTGAATCTCTTTATATAAAATTGATTAAATGAAATAAATAAAATCAATTTAAATATAAATTATTATATTTTAATTTTAGATTTTTAAAAATGAATATTTATATATTCAAAATGCTAAAATATGATAATATATAAATTTATAAATTAAGATTTCAATTATTTTAGAAATTATAATATTATAAAATTATTTATTATAATCAATATAAAGAATTCAATTTTCATTTAAAATTATATATATCTATCGAATAATTGTTAATATTATAAGTTCTTATATGAAGAACTGTTTATTAAAAATTAAAAATTAAAAAATCAATATATTTTTCATTTTATTTTATAAATTCAAGATTTTAAAGTATTATATTTTGTATTATTGAAATAAAAAAAAATTTATTTTCATATTAAAACAAAGAAATATCAATATTAAAATTAAAATTCTTTTTATCTTCTTTAATCGATAAAATATTTTAGAAAAACAATTTATATAAATTTATGTAAAAATTGAAGAGTTTAATTCTCAAAATATCATTTATATATATTTATAGAAAATAACTTTTTTTAATTTCTTTATTGATTTTTAATATTATATTATTTTATATATCTATTATTTCTTATAAAATAATCATTTAAAAAACATTAAAAATAAATTCTAAATAAAATTACAATAATTTGAGGAGTTTTTTTTAATAATAAATAAATAAAAAGGAATCCATTCGTTATATTTATATTCAATATTATTTGTTTGAATTATAAATAATAATAGAATCATATTCTTAATAAATATAATATATTCATCTTCAATTTAATATAAATATAATTATAATATCAATTACTCAATATTGCAATGTATTCTTTCAAATTTTATAATTCTTTATAATAAAATACTTTTCTATTTATAATATAATAATTATAGAATTGTTCTAGAATGAATTAAGCATTTTCATTTAATTCAATTGAATATCTTATCAAGATTAAAAATATAAAATCTTAAAGATTACTAATTTCAAAATTAATTTAAATCTAGATACTCAGTAATTTCCAATCTTGAAATTAATTAAACTATATAATAATAAAAAATATAATTACTTATTGATTTTATATTTTATATTATAATCCTATTATAACCTCCCTAATATTATCAAATTTAAAATTAAATCAATATAGATTATTTTGAATTTAGAATAATGTGTTTTATTAATTTTGAAGCTTTATAATAATAATACAAAATTAATTGATTTAATAATAAATTTATATATTGAATCATTAAAAATCAAAATCAAAAGAAAAAAGAAATCTAGATATAATAAGATTCGAATTTTGAAATTATAAGATAATAATTTATAATATAACAATTTTTATTCTGTAATTAATCTTTTCTTTATTTCTTTTGAATTTCAATCTATTATTGTTTTAATAGTATAAGCTGGAATATAATATAATAAAAGTATCTTAATAGTCTAAATGGGAATACGGAATGGTACCCTTACTGTACCCCCACAGGATACGGTATCTCAGCTGTATTCTGATTGAGTACTGTACTCGATCCTGGTATGGTGGAAGCACCGTTCGGGCTTGGCGCACTGTCAAAGTACTACTCGCTAACCCCTGTAGTACCCTTATAGCTAAACCCTGTAAGCCCTGAAACTATAGGCTCAAACCCCTGTAGCTAGCCCCTGTAGATTCCTATATCTAGCTTTTATAGGGCTTATAATATAGGCTTAAAAAAAATTCAAATTTATAATAGGCCTATAGTATTATTGAATGCTTAGTAATCTTTTAAAGTGGGTCGAGGCAAAAAAAACTATTATTTGAATAAATATAAAAAATATATTTAAAAAATATAATATTGATTGATTACTAATCAACTCTAATATTATATTATCATTTCTTATATTAAGGCTTTATTTTAAATATAATAAATTCTATAAATTCTAAATTATTATATGAATATAGTCTTATAAATATATAATTTATTAAATTCGAAGAATTTAAATTATATATATTAATTCCTAAAATAATATTAATAATCGAATTTCAGGGGTATGAAACTAGTATCAAATAAAATACGATTTTTCTTACTTTTTTTATTAATATTATAAAATTCCTTATATAATTATTATATTAGAGTTTTAATAATAATATTTTATTATATAATTAATTTAATATTAAATTTAATATTATTTTATTGAGGGCTTTTTTCTCTAAGTTTTTGATTGGGTACGGTATTAGTACGGTATAGGGGTTCGAGTATGGTATTAGCATTATTCGAGTACTATTTAGGGGTTCGAGTATGGTACTAGTACTGTTCGAGTACTGTTCAGGGGTTCGAGTACCGTTTAAGGGTTCGAGTACCGTTTAGGGTTCGGGAACCGTAGAAATACTACTAGTATGGTGGAAATACTACTCCATTAGTACTAGTACTGTATTTCCACCGTATTATCTCTCAGCTTGTTCCGTTAAGGTATAGTACAAATAGTGTTAATATTAATAGAGTAGTATTCGAACCTTTAAACAATATTCGAACTTCTAAACAATATTCAAATAATATTAATATTATATTCGAACTCTTGTTTAATATTTAATTAAAAACTTAAAGAAAAAAAGCTTTCAATCAAATTATATTTAAAATAATATACAATTAATCATATAATATAATAATAATATTAAAATTTTAATATAATAATGATATAGTAAATTTTATTATATAAATAAAAGAAGTAATAAAATTGTATTTTATTCAATATTAGCTTTATATTTCTGAAATTCGATTTATATTATTATTTCAGGGATGAATATATATAATTTGAATTATGGGAATTTAATAAATTATATATATTTATAAGAGTTTATTTATATAAAGATTTCGAATTAATAAAATTTATTATATTTATAATAAAGCTTTGATATAATCAATAATCAAATTATATAAAAGTTGATTAGTAATCAAGTTATATTAGATTTTGTAATTATAGTTTTTATATTTTTTCGAATAATGGTTTTTTTTTGTTTAAATTTATTTTAAAAATCAATAAGCTTTTAATGTCAAAGGTTTAATAGGAAATGCTTTTTTAGATTTATATTATAAATCTTATAAAAGCTAGGTAGTTTTAGAATTTATAAGGATTAATTATAAAGATTTAAGTCTATAACTTTAAGGCCTATAAAGATTAATTATGAAGATTAGTGAATAGTATTTTGATTATATATCAAGCTCGAATAATAATTTTACTTTTTAATAGTCCAAGAAGGAATATAGAACGGTATTTTCATTTTATCTCTACGGATATGATATTTGAGCTGTATTCTTGATTAGATATTATATATTATTCTAATACGATAGAAGTACTGTTTGTATGGTTCACGTACTGTCAAAATACTACTCGCTAGGCTTTGTAGCACTCCTGTAGCTAATCTTTGTAGGTCCTGAAACTATAGGCTCAAATCTCTGTAGTTTGTTCTTATAGGCTACAAAGCTAGCTCTTATAGGGCTTATAATATAGGTCTAAGAAAATTCCTACTAGGCCTTTAGTATTAAATACTTAGTAATCTGAAGTGGGTTTAGGCTCAAAAAAGCTATTATTTCGAAAAAGAGGAATTTATATTTAGAAAATATTATATAGATTGATTACTAATCAACTTTTATATTATATTATTAATTCTTATATTAGGACTTGAATTTTGTTATAATAAATTTTGAAAATTCGAAATCATTATATAAATATAGTCTTATAAACATATAATTTACCAAACCAGAATAATTTAAATTATATATATTAGTCCCTGAAATAATATTATAAATCGAATTTCAGGGGTATGAAACTAGTATTAATTAAAATAGGATTTATCGTAATTTTTTTATTAATATTCTAAATTTTATTATATTATTATTATATTAGAGTTTTGATAATCTTATAATATTAAATAATTGATTTAATATTAAATTTAATATAATTAATATAATTTGATTAAAAGCTTTTTCTCTCCAAGTCCCTAATTGGGTACAATACTAGCACCGATCGGGTACTACTCAGGGGTTCGAGTACAGTACTAGCACTGTTCGAGTACTGTTCAGTGGTTCGAGTACCACGAATACCGTTCAGGGGTTCGGGAACTGTAGCAATACCACTCCATTAGTACTAGCACCGTACTTCCACCGTATTATCTCCCAGCTTGTTCCGTTAAGGCTGTATTAGAATAATACATAATACCCAATCAGAAATATAGTTCAAATACCATATCCCATAGGAATACAATAGGGATACCGTTCTGTATTCCCACTTGAAACATTAAGGTAGCTTTATTCAAATACATATACTTTGAATTAGAAAACTTCAAAAATTATAAACACATATTAATTTAAAATTATTCTATATAAATTATTGATTAAGATATAAATTATAGAAATGTTATAATTATTATTTAAGTATATAAATAGGTCTATATAATATAATTTCTATATATATTAAATTCAAATATATTAAATAATTTTCAAATATCCCTAATATACAGGATTTAAAATATAGTTTATAACTAGAAACTAATTGATCTAGAAAATATTTAAGATTTGTATATAAATATTAAAATACTAGAATTTAAGTTTATTTAATAAATCAAAAATAGAGAATTTATAAAATGAGATTGAAAAGGATTTTAGGATTTCATGAATTGAGGGTTTTTAATAATATAATTTTTATATTAATAAATTATAATTAATAAAAAAAAATTGATTAAAAAAAAGATTAAAAAAATTAAAGATTTGAAAATTTTATAGAATTGAATAAATGTTTTTGATTAATTTGAAGATTTAGGATTTGAAATAAAAAAAATAAAAAATTAAAAAGAAGAGAGGGATTAAAAAGGGAAAGGAATTAGAAAAAGAAAAGGGATTAAAAAGGAAAGGGAGATTAGAAAGAGAAAAAGGATTAAAAAAAGAAGGGATTAAAAAAAAAGGGATTAAAAAGAGGAAGGAGATTAGAAAAAGAAGAGAATTGAAAAAAAGAAGGGGATTAAAAAGAGGAGGGAATTAGAAAGAGGAGGGAAAGGGAAAGGGAGGGGGATTAGAAAGGGGAGGGAAGGGAAAGGGGGAGGGAGATTTATTAGATTTATTAGATTTATTAGATTTATTAGATTTATTAGATTTATTAGATTTATTAGATTTATTAGATTTATTAGATTTATTAGATTTATTAGATTTATTAGAATTATTATTATTATTAGATTTATTAGATTTATTAGATTTATTAGATTTATTATTATTATTAGATTTATTAGATTTATTAGATTTATTAGATTTATTAGATTTATTAGATTTATTAGATTTATTATTATTATTATTATTATTATTATTATTATTATTATTATTATTATTATTATTATTATTATTATTATTATTATTATTATTATTATTATTATTATTATTATTATTATTATTATTATTATTATTATTATTATTATTATTTTAGAGTTAGATATACCCCACTTAAGCCTGTGTACAGACCACCATTTCAAAAGCTTACAATCTCCGAATAGGTAGCTTCAAAAGCTTTATATTTTGATAGAATAAAGGAATATAAATCTTATTTATCCTTAAAACTCTAAAAGCTACACAATACAAATATAGGTATAAATTCTGAGTGGTATTAAAAATAATTATAAAAAGTATTAGTAAAACCATTGTTATTTTTAGTTATGAAAAGCCGAGAAAAAAGCTTTTAATTTCAATAATATAAAATAATCAAATAATAAAATCGAAATATATTTTACTAATAAAAATAATTTTATCAAGAAATAATATAATTATTTAATTGAATTACTTAAAGAATATATTAAAACTAAATTATATATTAAAATAATAAAATAATTGAAATTATTTATATCAAATTTTTAATTAAACTATTGATAAATATAAAATAAAAATTCGAAAATCTGCTTACTATATATATATTTGATATTTCTTTAATATATCTTTAATTAAATTATTTAATTTTTTTATTTTGAATTCTTTATTATTTATAATTAATTATTTATAATAAAATCAGAAATTAAATTTTTTTCTAAAGGTTTTTAAATATTTCAAAAAAGAAATATAGTTTTGAATATTTATAATTTTTTTATTAAAAACTTATATAATTTTATTTTAAGAAAATTATATACCTAACTTTTTTTTATTCCTTCAATTCAAAATTAAGATTATTTATCATAAAATTTTGAAAACAATTATAATAATTATTTCAAATTGAATTTTTAAAATAATTTTTCAAAAAAATAATATCACAAAGTATTTTAATATATATCAAATAACTAATTTTATAATTTTTATAAAATTTCAATTTTTTATAAATATAACTTTTTTTTTACAATAAAATTCAAATATTTAAAAAATTTAAAATTATATAAAAATAAAAATTTTATCAATTTACATTTCAATATTCATAAATCAACAATTTTCAAATTTTCAAGATTTATAGAAAAATTTGAATTTTTTAAATATCTTAGGTTTTTGAAGTTACTTAAATCCTTCAAATTTTAATAGATTTTATAATCTTTTAATTATTTTAGATTCTTGAGATTTTAAATTTTATAGATTTTTGTATATTTTGAATTTATTGAATATATCAAATATTTTGAATATTTAAAATTTTGTAAATTTCTGAATCACGTTAGATTTATGCGATTTTTTCAATATTGAAAAACTATCAATTTTTGAAATTTTTTGAATTAATATAATTTATTTTATCAATTAGATTTTTCATATTTTTAAATTCCCTAGATTTTTTCAAATTCTTCGATTTCTAAAATTCATAATAATCTAAATAAACTTTTCAAAATTATTTAAGAAAAATACAATAAATAATAATTTAAATATTTAAATAAAAATAAATATTAATATTCTTTCTTTATTTCTATATTGTAAAATATTTGATTAAAATTTAATATTTAAATTCTATCTATTTTTATGTTTTATATATTATTTTAATAATAAAAAAAGATTCTTTTTATATTATTAAAATATTATTTAAATATTATTTTTTTCAATTAATCTTTATAAGATTTGAAATTATAAATTTAAATTCTTATATCTTAATAACTTAAATAGAAATACAAAATAATATAAACAATATACCCCTACAGAATATAATATCTAAATTATATTTCTATTTAAATATTATACACTACCCTAATATAATAAAAATATTATTTAAAGTTAATATATTATCAAAATCCTATTCACTAGCTCTTATAATTAATCTTTATAAGCTTTAAAACTATAAACTCAAACCCCAATAACTAACCCCTATCAGCCTTAAAACTAACCACTATAAAACCTATAATATAAATCTAAAAAAATTATTTTTGATAAATCTTCAATAAATATTGAATAATCTTTTAAAATAAATTATAAAGAAAAAGCTATTATTATTATTATTATTTTTTTAAAAAAAATAATTAAAATATTAAATATAGCTAAATTATTAATTAATTTTGATATAATATTATTATTTATTATATTAAAGCTTTATTTTTAATATAATAAATTTTATTAATTTAAAATTATTTTAAAAATAAAATCTTATAAATATATAATATATTGAATTTGAATAATTTAAATAAAATAGATCAATTTCTGAAATAATAATATAAATCGATTTTCAAGATTATAAAATCAATATTAAACAAAATTTAATTTTTCCTTTTTTTTGTACTGATATTATATAATTTATTATATTATTATTATATTAAAATTTCAATATTAATATTTTATTATATAATTAATTTAATATTAATTAAAAGCTTTTTTTTCTTTAAATCTTTAATTAAATATAATATAAAGATTCAAATATAATACTAATATTATTCAAATATTATCTAAAAGTTTAAATATTATTTAGTTTTTCGAATATTATAAAAATACTACTCTGTTCTTGCTAAAATTATAAATATTATTTAAAATAGTAAAAATCATATAAATACCACTAATATTAACACCATACTTCCACCATATTATCTCCTAATTTATTTTATTAAAATAATAAATCTCTAAATATTATAAAATCAATTATTATAAAATCTACAATTCGAATTAAAATAATGTTTTTATTACTTTCAAATCTTAATTAATTAATAATTTAAAATAGATTTAGAAATTAAGATTCTATTATTATATTTTTAAATTTTATAAGATAAAAATAAAAGTTATACATAAATATTTGTTTTACAAAATAGATCGAGATTTAATATATGATAATAAATTTAAAAACAAATGATTTCAATAAAATATTTTTCTAACATAATGATATAAAATATCTATAAATCAATTCTTTAAAAATGATTAAAAAAGATTATCTATGTATATAATAAAACTAGGAATATCAAGAAAAGTCTATTTTATTCTTTGATATATTATATTTATATTAAATGAAATTTTACTTTATATTAAAAAAAAAAGGAAATTAAAAAAAGGAAAATAAAAAAAGAAAAAATAAAAAAAGGAAAAATGAAAAAAGGAAATCCAAATTGATAATAGATTTCAATTATAAAGTTTATCAAAATCTATATAAAATCTATAAAAGTTATAAAATCTATTAAGACTATTAAGACTATAAAATCTATAAAATTTATAAAATCTATAAAATCTATAAAATCTATAAAATCTATAAAATCTATAAAATCTATAAAATCTATAAAATCTATAAAATCTATAAAATCTATAAAATCTATAAAATCTATAAAATCTAATTTCAATTTAAGTATAGTAAGAATTGAGAGTGTAGAGATTAGTTTTTGTTTATATTATATTATATTATATAAAAATCAAAATTAGTTATAATAATTTTATTATTAATAAAAAAATTTATTAGTTATTAATAAACAAAAGGCAGGAGATAATACGGTGGAAGTATGGTGTTAGTACTAATGGAGTAGTATTTTTATTATATTAATAATATTTCTACAGTTCCTGAATCTCTAAACAATATTCAAATCCTTAAATACTATTCGAAATTCTGTATAATATTCGAATAATGCTAGTACTATATTCAAAACTCTATATATTATTAGTACTATATCTAATTAGGAATTTAGAGAAAAAAAGCTTTCAATCAAATTGTATGAATAATATTAAATTTAATATTAAATAAATTATATAATATAATAATATTATTAAAACTTCAATATAATAATAATAAATTAAATTTAATAATACTAATAAAAAAAATACAGAAAATCATATTTTGATTAATATTAATTTTATACCTTTAAAATTCGATTTATAATATTATTTTAGAGATTAAGATATATAATTTAAATTGTTTAAAATTTAATAAATTATATATTTACAAAAACTATATTTATATAATAATTTCGAATTTATAAAATTTATTATAATTAAATTAAAGTTCTAATATAAAAATTAATCAGTAAATAAACTATATTAATTTTTTTAATTATATTTTTTGTGTTTTTTCAAATAATAGTTTTTTTTATTCTAAATCTATTTTAGATTATTAAGTATTTAATATTAGAAACTTAATAGGAATTTTTTTTAGATTTATATTTTAAATTTTATAAAGCTAGTTTTAGGGTTTTTAAAAGTGATCTCGGAATTATAAAAATTTGAGTTTCTAATTTTAAAGCTTATAAAAGCTAGCTATAAAGATTAATGAATAATGTTTTAATAATATACGAATTATATAAATCATACTTTCACTATATTAGGAATATACATACTATATTTAATCAGGAATACAGCTCAGATATTATATCCCAGTTGAGTACTATACAGGGTGGGGGTATGGTGGGGGTACTGTTTTATATTCCCACTTGAACCATTGAGATAATTCAATTTTTTATAAATATCTCAATATTCTTCAAATTTTAATAAAAATAATATTTTCATTTTATTTTTATAAATTTTCATCATTCTTAATGCATTTTTAATTTTATTATTCTTATTTATTGAAAACTAAAATCTTTTTTAAAATAATTGAAATAGTTTTTATAAATTATATAAAAATTATTAAATATTCATTAATTCTATTTAGATTATTTTTTAATAAAAAAATATAATATTAATATCAAGAAAAATAGATATTTTGAATAAAAAGAATAAAAACTTGAAAATATAAATTATATCTTTTAATATATTTAATAATATTGAATCTGATTTAAAGATTCAAATTTATAAATTTTATAAATTTATTTTGTTAAATATTAAAAATATTATATTTATAAAATCCAATTTATAGTTTTTAATTTGAAAATATTTTTAGAATAATAATTGAATAAATCTTTTTAATCATTTTGTAATCTTAATAAAAATTTAGTTTTTAAAATAAATATATTATAGACTTTTTTTGATTTTTTATAATTAAAAATAATAATGGTTTTATTAATATTCTTCGTCGTAATTCTTAATATTATTCAGAATCTATATTTATACTTATGTTGTATAGATTTTTAATAATAATAATAATAATAATAATAATAATAATAATAATAATAATAATAATAATAATAATAATAATAATAATAATAATAATAATAATAATAATAATAATAATAATAATAATAATAATAATAATAATAATAATAATAATAATAATAATAATAATAATAATAATAATAATAATAATAATAATAATAATAATAATAATAATAATAATAATAATAATAATAATAATAATAATAATAATAATAATAATAATAATAATAATAATAATAATAATAATAATAATAATAATAATAATAATAATAATAATAATAATAATAATAATAATAATAATAATAATAATAATAATAATAATAATAATAATAATAATAATAATAATAATAATAATAATAATAATAACAACAATAATAAGATTTCGCTAGCCTCTCGCTTCTAGCTTATACAAAAACGCCGAAGGCATCTTTAAGCCTAAATCTAATAAATCTAATAAATCTAATAAATCTAATAAATCTAATAAATCTAATAAATCTAATAAATCTAATAAATCTAATAAATCTAATAAATCTAATAAATCTAATAAATCTAATAAATCTAATAAATCTAATAAATCTAATAAATCTAATAAATCTAATAAATCTAATAAATCTAATAAATCTAATAAATCTAATAAATCTAATCCTCCCCCCTTTCTAATCCCCCTCCCTCTCCCCCTCCTCTTTCTAATCCCCTCCTCTTTCTAATCCCCTCCTCTTTCTAATCCCCCTCCCTCTCTCCCTCCCCTTTCTAATCCTCCTCTTCCTTTCTCTTTTTCTTTTAATCCCCTTCTTTTTTTAATTTCTTATCTTTTATTACAAGTCTCAAACTTTCGAACCAATCAGAAACATTCATTTAATTCTTTAAAATCTTCAAATCTTCAATTTATTTTCTAATTAATTATTTCTTCTATTAACTATAACTTATCAATAAAAACATTATACTATTAGAAAACTCTCAATTCATAGAATCCTAGAATCCCTTTCAATTTTATTTTATAAATTCTCTTTTCTTAATTTGTTGATTGATTTAGATTCTAACATTTTGATATTCGCATACAGGGTATCCGTACTTTTTCTCGACCAATCAGCTTCCAGTTATAAACCGTGTTTTAAAATATATATGTTAGGGATATTTCAATTCTTTGATAATTAGTAACTAAATTTAAAAGCTTTTTCCAATATATAATATTTCTATTAAACATGAAGTATATATGAAAGATCTGCGAGTCTTCGGGCCCCTTGCCTTTTGAGAAAATATTATATAATTGTATCTATAATTATAAAAAGTTGAAAAATTAATTTTAATAGTAAGCAAACAAGAGTATTCACTTTAAAGGAATAACTTTAATATAATAATTACTATATTAAAGGAATTAAGTAAATACAAAAAAACTAGTTCTTTTAGTAGTATTTATATAAGACCTACTACTTTCCTATATAGCTAGCTCTTTAAATAGAATACAATTAGATATTTAGTATTTATAACTACGTAGGTACTATATCTTTTATATGTATCTTGAATTAATAATTAGAAGCTTATAGATAAAGTCAGTTTATCTTATGATATTACTTTATTTCAAATTTATTTAGATTTTAAATTTATTCAGATTCAAGTAGATTATCTCTATATTAGATTATTAATTAAATTCAGTTACAATAGTTATAATATTAAATTAATTTTTATTAATAATATATTGATTGTATATAATAAATTCTATCATTCTTTATAATTAATTATATAAGTTTCAAAAGGCTTATATTATATACATTTTAATCTTTAATAAAAACCCTAGTTTTGAAGCTAGTATTATAAAAAATATACGATTTGAAAGTTTTGATTTTTTTTATTGTTATTACTTTTTTTCAATCTTTTTTTAATTCAGATTAACTTTAATAAGATAATCTGAATAATTTTATTAATAAAGTCTAGGATTTATATCATTATTTTCATTTAAAGGAAGTTATAAATAATTATAATTAATGAAATTATTGGGATCGAGTTTTATCAAATAAGAGTTTCTATTTTTTGTATATATATAAATTTAATTCATATAAATGATGAGATAATTAAGGAGATAAACCTTTAATATAAAATATAATTGTAAAAAAAGAAAATAATATATTACAAGATCTAAGTTAGATTTTTTAAAACCGAAAATGTATCAATCTAATTAAAGAATTTAATAGGATCAATTAAAATAATCTAAATATTTCATATTATAAGAAGCTTTTTAATTGATACTCAATTATAGTTTTGAAATCTATATACTATAATCATATTCTCAAAAAAAATTTAGTTTAAAATAAGAGAGAGTAGAAATTAATTATATACTGAGTTATAATTCAATTTAAGGGATTGAATATTATATTTTTAGAAAGAGAAAGAAGATTCTATTTTTTTCTTAAAAAGGATTCGAAAATTGAAATAAATATTAAAAATGAAAAGAAAGTATAAATCGAAAGATTTTTTAATTCTATAATCTAGAATAGAAATCAAAAGAGGTATTTCAAAAGATACTATATATATAAATTATTATTTAAGATGTTATTTAATATTATAAATATAATTATATAGTAGAGTAAAGCTAATTTATAATATTATAATCTTACTTTATATTAATAAATTAATAGATTTTAAAAAGAATTAAAAGCGAGATTTAAAACGATATTTATATTCTTTTTATATAGATTATCGATTAAGAAGTAAAAAGAGAACTAATATTTGATATTAAATATAATATAAATATTATTAACAGCTATATATAATAAAACTAAGTATATAGATCATTTCGATTATTTAATACAACTATAATCACTCTTTACTTCTAATAATCGAAATATAGTTTTTTTCATTTTGAATATTATTTACTTCTTAATATTATAATTTGTTTCATTAATTATATAATATTTTTTTTTTGAAATAAACCAATTATAATAAGTTTTTTAAAATAGAATAAGATCTATATGATTATAGTAGAATCATAAATGATATCAAGGAAAATGTAAGTATTATAAAAACTATAATTAATCTTAAGATTATCTATAAAGTTATCTAATTATATAAACAAAGATATTCACATCAAAGGAATGATTTTAATATAATAACTATTATATTAAAGATATTAAGTGAATATAAGAGAAACAAGTTCTTTCAATAGTATTTATATAAAACCTATTATTTTCCTATTTAGCTAGCTCTATAAATTAAATATAAATTAAATATAAATTAAATATAAATTAAATATAAATTAAATATAAATTAAATATAAATTAAATATAAATTAAATATAAATTAAATATAAATTAAATATAAATTAAATATAAATTAAATATAAATTAAATATAAATTAAATATAAATTAAATATAAATTAAATATAAATTAAATATAAATTAAATATAAATTAAATATAAATTAAATATAAATAGATATTTGGGGATCTATTAATAATAGAAACTATATCTTCTATATCTTTCTCAAATTAATATTAAGTAATAATATTACAAATCATTTATTTAGAATATCTTTTGATTTTTTTATCTTTATTTTTAATTTATTATTATCAATATTATAATATTCTAAATAAATGTTAGCTTGAAGCAAACCGGTAAATATCCTAAATAACTTATTATCATAAAAGCCTTCAACAATATAATTAAAAATACTAATTTATTATAATAGGAGTATAAAAATTCGTTTTATAATAATATAAATAATACTTTTTCTTATTCTTTTATTATTTCTAATCCTTATTTTCCTTTTAATAAAATATTAATTAATAAAAGAAAAACTTAAGGAATCACTAAGAATTTAAAGTTTAAGAAAGAATTTTAAAATTATTCCTTTTCAAAGAATCTCAATATAATTAAATAACTTTATAAAGAATATATATTTAGAATTAAGATTGTATACTAGATTGATAAATAATTTCTTTTTAAAATAATTGTATATTTAAAAATAGAAAGTTTTAATATATTTTTTTAGAATATAGTTATGTATAATTTTGATTTTATTTAATAATCCTTTTTTTCAGAAATATCAATAAATTGATATCATGTAATCTTCATATGATTTCGTAATATTATAGAGTATATATTAACATTAATATAAATAATATTTTTATAAAGATATTTTTTCAAAAGAAATATTATAATTAGAATAAGGAATAATTTCTGAAATATAAGATTGATAAAATATAACTATTTATATTTATAAAATAAATTTTTATTATTATTAAATTTAATTCAAAATTACAAATCAAATCTTTTATTAATTATTTTGTTAAACCTCTAGATAGTGATTTAGTTGGTAATTTAATTTTATTAGAATTCGGTAAAGTTGTTTTATTTATTCTATTTGATATGTATAGACTATCTTTATTCTATGACTCTGGGAATATACAAGTTCTATATGTAAATGCTTCTGTAGGATCACCTGGTGATGGTGACGACTCGGGTGATGATCGTATTAAACACTTCATAAGGTTCCGTGGTCGGGTTCTTCTCGATATAATAGTCGGCTCTCATAAATGACCGACTAGTTCCTAGTCGGGCAAAGCGAGTGTCTCTGTAAGATTTTGATATAGATTTTGATATAGATTTTGTAATTTTTATTGAAAAATATATGAATTTTATAAATAAAATCATTAATTTTGAAGTAATTCAAAAGATTTTAATATCATTGAATAATTATTATTTAAATGAATAAAGTTTTAGATTTTTTTTGAAATTATTTAAAAACTAAAGATTATATATTAAAAATGAATTCGATTTTAATAAAATTTAATGATTTTAGTATATTTTGTATTCAAAATCTCATAGGGATATTTGCTTTCCGGGGACACTCGCTTTTCCCGATTAGGAACTAGTCAGTCGCTTGAAGAACCGACTGTTAATCCTTGAGATCAGTAGTAAAACTGTCGGGGTAGCAATCTTACATGTGAGCTTGAATCTGAGGTATGATCACTCGCGGGAACGATATTGATATAGGCATCTGGCCGTTCTTTATGACTTACTATCAAATAATACTGTTTTAATATAGAGAGAGGACAATCAAATAGCTCTCTATAAATGAAAAGGATCATTTTCATTTTTTAATACAAATAGAGAAGTATATATTCTTAATTTATCTTATAGATCTATAAAATTTAGATCTATATTAATAAAGCTATATTATGAGTATTTAGAAACTAAATATATCAAGAAGATTAAAAAGTTTGATTATAATATTAATTCCAAAATAATTTTGCTAAATTCCAATAAATTCATACTTTTTTGAGAAATAGTAATTATATATATCAAATCCAGAATAATCTTTTTCGAATTTTTTTAAAACCAATTAAATATCTATACCAATATCGTTTCTATAAATAATTATATCTCAGATTCGAGTTTATATATAAAATTATTATTCTAATTGTTTTACTATTAATCTTTAAAATCTAATCGAAAATAAATAACTTAAATGAACTAGTTTTATAATTATAATTATCTATTGATATTTAATCATATTATTCTTATATTTGAAAATTGTCAGGGAGCGATCATCTGATAGGATTTATATAATAAATCCACTGTTTCGAATATATTTAGAATATTCTATACTTTTATAGGTTAGTAGTAAAGTGAATCAATTCTAATATTATATTTTGAATACAAGGGTACCTTATTTTGAGTTTCTTATTTAGTAAATTTGAGTGAGGATAATTTTATTTTGAATTCAATCTCAGTAATTAATTCAACTATAGTTATATACACTTCTTACTATTTCTGTATTTATAGAGATCTATAGTTATAGGGAGTGAGTTTTTTTTTGATTAGTGTATACTGGGTAGGTTCATACAAAACAGGGGTGAATGTTAGGGAGCGATCATCTAACAGGGTTTATATAGTAGATCCATTATTCCGAATATATTCGGAACACTCTACGCTTTTATGGGTTAGTAGTAAAGTGGATCAACTCTAACAAAAATATTATTCTTATATTTAAAAATAATAATATTTATTTTGATTAGTAAAAACAATATAATAATCTATAGCTTATATCTATAAAATCTATAAATATATTTAATATATATAATGAGATTCGAAAATATATTTTTATATATAAATAATATATTATATAATGAATTTAAAGAATATAAATTAGAATTATATATTAATCTAAATATCTTTTGATTTATTAATAATAATATAAATAATCTAATCTAATAAAAGTAATATTATAATACTAAATAAGTATATTAAATAACAAAAAGAAAACTTTACTAAAAAATTCAATTATATATTATTTGATTTAGATATATTTAAGATTGTAATTCTTATTAATACCTCTTTTATAAACCATCAGAATTATTTATTTCAAATAGATTATATAATTATTATAATTAACAAATATAATAATATCAATATTATTTATTATTTATTATTTATTATTTATTATTTATTATTTATTATTTAATATTTAATATTTATTATTTATTATTTATTATTTATTATTTATTATTTATTATTTATTATTTATTATTTATTATTTATTATTTATTATTTATTATTTATTATTTATTATTTATTATTTATTATTTATTATTTATTTATTATTTATTAATTATTCATTAATTATAATAAAGCTATATAATATTTTAAATATTCAAATTATATAGATTAATTTAGGGATTTAATATTAATATAATAATCATTTCTATTATTAATATTATTCTTGATAAAAAGATTCTATTACTCTTATATATTAATTCTAAGTTATTATATAATCTATTTATAGAACTGAGAATAATTAATAAAAAACGATTAATAATTAATATTATAGTATTATATTAATTCTATAAGTAAAAAGAAATCATTAAAATAATCTGAATCAATAGTCTAATTAATCCAACTAATATAATAATAAAGGAAAAGTTATATTAAGTTCTTATTGATCTAAATAATATAAAAAAGATTAATATTAAACTAATAAAATGAGTAGAAAGAAATTAAAGGAACATATTGATTTTATTAATAAAAGATCAGGGATTTTAATTAATAGATAAAGGATTTTATAATTTTATAATTTTTTTTTCAACTGTTATATCTGAAGTTATAAAAAAGAGTTCTGAATATACAAACAAAAACATTTCTTTTAAAGAAATAATTTCAATATAATAGTTATTGTACTAAAAATATTAAGCAAATATAAAAGAGATTAGCTTTTTTGATAATATTTATATAAAACCTATTATTTTTCTATTTAACTAGTCTTTTAGATTAAATACAAATAGATATTTAGGGATCTATTAATAAGAGAAACTATATCTTCTATATCTTTCTCAAACTAATACTAATAGATTGTATTATCAAGATTATAGTATATTAATAGATTTATTTCCTTAATAAAAACTAAAAGACCACTAGTGGGTGCACGGACTCACGGGACAGCGTGACAGGAAAGCATAATTTCATACTAAAGAGAGCTATTTTAATAATTCAATTAAAATTCAATTTATTTTTGACTTCTTTTGAAATCAAAATATATAATTTTTGAAATATTAAATAATCTCTCTCTTGAAAATGATTCAAACGAAATATAATTTAAACTCAAAATACAAATAGTACACTTTCATATCAAAATTTTTGATGGGGAATTATATATTCTATTATCAAGACTTCAATCTTGATTTTTTTGATTCAAATTTTTTTCAATATAAAATCTTTATGCTTGAAAACTTTTCATCTAAATTTCAAATAAATTCAATTATAATTTTAATTTTGATTGAATTATTAAAATCGCTTTTTTTAGTGTGAAATTGTACTTTCCCTCTTCAGTATCCCGTGAGTCCGTACACTCACTGGTGGACATCTTATATATATTTCGAGATAAATATATAATACTAAGTTATATTTGATTATTTCTTAAATCTATTTATTAAAAGAATATTAATTGAAGGTTTGTCTTCTTAATAATGTTATTATATACAAGAATCTTAGTATATATATAAAAAATGAAAACTTTTATTCAATAAAACTTGATTTGAGTAATCTTATTGTTTCTAGTGATTTTTAGTTTTTCTAATATAAGAATATAATATAAAACTCTAAATTGTTTTAATAAAATCATTTAAGTTATTTTATAAAAGCTAATTCGAATTGAAAGAAAAAGAAAAGAGTGAAAATTATATAGAAGAAGCTAAGAGTTTTCAAATAATATATTTTATATAACACTGGCTTTAAAAGTAGGGATTTTGTAAAGAATTAAAGTTTTTATAATTGAATTTTAAAGCTTTTATATAATATTCTTGATACTATAACTAATATAGAATAAGGATTTCTAAAAGCATTATTTATATTATTTTATTTAAGCTAATTTGAATTGAATAAAACCAAAGAAGAAATAACACCTATATATCAAAAGCTAAATGCTTTTCAATAAAATATTTTTTATAATATTGATTTTAAAACTAAAGTTTTCAAGAAGATTTAAAGTTTATATAATATAAATATAATTGAGATTAATATAATCATTTGAAAAAAATTATATTAAATATGATGAGCTTATTATTAATAAAGTTCTTTTTAATAGTATAGCTTTAATAATTTAATAATATAATTGATATTCTGATATAAGAGTAATCTACTTATTTAAAAAAAATTGAATTCTAAAATCTAAATGAAATACTTAAAAATATAATATAATAAAATAAATCGACTTCATTTATAGACCTGTAATAAGATTTCTTTTTAAAAATTATTATAATTATAAATATAATTATCTCAAAAAGCAAAGGGCTCAAGGGCTTATAAACTCCTGATAAATATACTTTTAATTATAATAATAATATAATACTATATTTTTAAGAGAAATAATTTAAATATTTGAAAAACTAAAAAGAGATCTAAATTCATAAAAAAGTATATAATTAAAAAATCAATATAATTTTTGAACTATAAAAAATAAACAATAAAGAATTATAAATAAATGTTTTAATTAAATAAGTATCTTATAAAATAAGAAAAAGAAGAAAAATCAATAATTAAATGCAATTTGAATTTACTCTATAAATAAAAATCTGTAAAATATAATTGAAAACTACTTTTATAATATTAAATAAAGTAAATTTTCTATTATAAACAGAAATTTTAGAAATAAAAAGTTTAGATATAATATAAATCTTTATATTAAAATTCTCAATACAAAAAGAATTTCTATTAAAGAAAAAAATAAAAAAAATATATCAATTTATATACAATAATACTTTTATTTATTATATTTAGAAATACAAAAAAACCAAGGAAAGATTTTCTTAAAAATACTCATTAATCTTTATTATATTCAAAATAAAATATTATCTTCTATTTCCTTCCAAAATTATTGAATTAACCTCTACTCAAATTGAAGAAATATCATTATTAATATTAAAAAGAAAATTTAACATATTCGTTTTAAAATCATTAATATTACTACTATCAATAATAGATTTATTATATCAAATATAATTAATAAAAAAATTAAACTATAGGTTTTTATAATAATTTAAATTTTTAAATACTCGAAAAGCTTATAAGAGAATTTCAAATATAAAAAAAGATTCTTAAATATAAAAAAATAAAGAATAAAATCTCTTTTAAAAATCCTATTTTTTTCAAAAAATATTTTATAAAAAATATATTAATATATACAATAATTAATATTTTATTAATATATTTACAATTATTTTATAGAAAAAAAAAGAAAAACTAGATCTTTTATTTTATAATAATATATCAATTTGAATATATAGCATTTTATATTAATATACAATATTATTACAAAATACTAATTTCGATATTACTTCATATAACAAACAACATACTATCAACTATAATTAAAGAAATAATAATCCTCTAATACAAAGCATATATTATTAAAATAATAATATTCTAATACTATTATACCTATTATTTCAATTCTATAATATAGCTTTATTCTTTATATCAATAAAACAATATAATAAATCTTAATATAATTCTATTATCATATATAAATAGAATAGCTGGTAAAATAAAAGGGAATAGAAAATAATAAGTATTAAAAAGAAATTATAAATTATTAATATATTATAAGAGAAAATAAATATAAGATTGATAAATAACAAATTAAAAAATTATAATAAAATCATAATTTTTCATAATTTTTCAAAAGGAATTTAAAAAATTAAAGAATGAAAATAATCCTTTGGGAGGGATATAATATTATAATTAATTATAGTTTTTATAATATTTTGAAAAAAGTTAGATAGAAAAAAAGGATTATTATAATAGAATAAAGAATATAGAGTTTATATAAATGTATTAAAGAGTTTTATAAATGAAAGGTTTTTGAATAGAATGAATATATAATATAAGTAATTCGAAGGATTTGAAAAGAACTATTTGAAAGGTTGCTTGTAGATTTTAACAGGGAAGTTCAAGAGGATATAGATTTTTTTTTTCTATTTATTTTATTTAATTAGAATTATATATAGCTATATTGTATAGTCTTAGTATAACTAGATAAACCGAATCGATTATGAACTTACTACTACTACTATTATATTTATAAAATATTAAAACAATTTGAAAAATATAATCCTTTAATTAATTTATAATCTCTTTATAAATTCGCTGTTAGTTTTATAAAATATATTAAGTAATATCTAAATATATATACTTTCAAGATATTTTTAAATATTATAATAAATAATAATAGGTTAAAATATATTAAATAGAGATCAAAAAATATTTTATTAATAGCTTAATATATATCAGATAATAATTTATTTACAAATTCAAGTATTAATATAGGAAGTAGATTAAAGATATAGATTATTATAAATATCTTATATATTCAATATCAGAAGATTGAATTATAAAATTATAATAGATTATTATATTATTAATATAAATATAAAAGAGATAAAAGAAAATCTCAGTATTAAAATAGAAGATTAAATAATTATCTCAATAATAATAATTTATTTCATGATTAATATTAATAGATTCTAAATAAAATCTAAGCGACTATTGAAAGTAATTTAGTACTATCAAACTTGTATTATATTTTCTACTATATAATATAGAATTTATAAATTAAATATTATATAGACTTCTTATATTCCCTCTCTTATCTCACTATTAAATAAATTATAATATCATTTGTAAAAAGCTTTAAAGTATTTATTTATTAAAATTATAAGAGTTTTATACATTAATATACTAATTTGATGTAATTTTTTCCAAAAAAAGAGATATTCATTAAAATAAAAAGCTTATATGAAAAGTATTTCATAATAGTTTAATTCTTTATAATAATATTAAACTATTTTTGTTTAATTTAAGAAAAACAGCTAATTATATTAAGGAAGTAAATCTAAATTAGAGATTAAAAGTAGTATTATATAAATGAGTAGTAATATTTTAAGAGAGAAAAATCTGAATCTACTTTTATTATAGATACATCTTTTTAATAATTTTACTATTTATAAGAATCTTAATACTATATATCTATAATATATAGAAACCTTTATTCAATAAAATTAAATTTAAGTTGTTTTATTAATTATACAGAATCTTGATTTTTTATATATTTATAACATATAATAGAAATCCCTAGGATTTTTATTGAAATTATTTATAATAAATTATTTAATCTAATTTATAAAAAAAGGAAACTAATAACTATATAGAATAAGCTATTTATTCGAGAAAAGATTTATAAAGTAGATAGGTTTATTAATATTAAGTATAGTATATATTATATTAAAAGCTATATACGATTTAGTTGAGTGTATTAATTAAAGTAATTACCTAATACGCCTAATGCGTTTGGCCTAATTTCTGTTCGTTAGTATTATATATTTATAGTATTAATTTTATAATTAAAGTTTTTATAAGAAACTGAAACTAATATAATATGAATTTAATTTAAGTTTATAGATTAATTAAATAAAGCTGTTTACTAAAACTATTTCAATTCCTTTGTTTAAATTAATTCGAAAAAAAAAAAAAAAAAAAAACAAGAATTATATAGAATAAGCTGAGACTTTTAAAATGTAGTAATAATTATAATACTATTTTTAAGATTAGAATTCATATAATTAGTTAAAGTTTATATAGTATAGATATTTTTAGAATATATATAGTCAGTCTAGAGATAATATACTAAATATAGTGGGAATTCTATTGATCAAAATTATTTTAATATTAAAGCTTTCATATTATAAAAATATAATTATTACTCAAATATAAAAGTGTTATTTTTGTTTAGTTATCTATTATAATTTAACTCTCAAAATTGACAATTGAAATCCTTGAAAAGTTGAAAAATTAAAAATCAAAAAGATAAAAAAAGATTAAAATAAGAAATAGATTTATCAATTTTGTCTATGATATTTCAATGAAATTCCTTTTTCAAATTTTTATTATTATAATTATAATTAAATTATACTTTCTTAAAAGTTAAAGGGTTTAAGAGCTTATAGGCCCCTAGTATAAGTCTCAAAGTAACTATGACTATATAAAATACTACGAATAAGAATATAATCTTTTAGAAGTTTATATATTAAAAATAAATATTAAATTCATTAAAAAAAAGTAATTCAAAGAATAGATACAAAGCCATTAATATTAATTTAGAATTGAAAAAAAAATGAATATCTAGTTTTTTTATTTAAAGATTAGAATTATCATTAAGATATAAAATTATAAGAATTATAGAAAAATTTCATTTTTGAAAAAGAAAAAGATTAGTAAAATATTAAAATCTTAAACTCAAACGATTATCGAGAGATGAAAATATAAAAACTATAGAATAAAAAAAGAACTTAAAAGAAGCAAATTGTAAGATTGAATTAAATAAATAAATAATAAGGGTTTTCTTCTTTTTATATAATATCAATTGAAGAGTTTAGAAAAGAGATATAATAAGAAGTTGTATTTTATATAAAAGAGTTAATTAAGAGTTTAGAGAAGGAGAATAAATAATAAAAGCTTTACTTTTAAATTATTAATATTATCAGAAGCCTACGAGTCCTCAAACCCTCGCGTTTTGAGAAAGTATAATATAATTATAAATATTATTATGAAAGTTTAAAGAAGAAATTCGATTGAAAACTTATAAGTAGAGTTGATTTATCGATTTCAGATTTTAGTTCCGTTATTATATTATATTATATATTTAAGTAGATTATTTTCATACTAGACTAATAGTTATATTATTAAATTATAAAAGCTATAGTATCAAATATTATTATTAATATATATTCTACTATATTCAATATGATATTATTCTAAATAATTATATAAGCATTATAAATACTTATACTATATAAACTTCAATTCTTTATATAAATCTTTATTTAGAAGCTAGTATTCAAAAAATTATTTAAAACTCTTTAGCTTCTTTTATATAATTATAACTTGTTTTATTTCTTTATTTAATTTAAATCAGCTTTAATAAAATAGTTTAATGATTTCATTAAAAAAGTCTAGGGTTATATACTATATCATAATAGCAAGAAAATTACAATTTATTCTAATCAATCAGATCGCTCGAATCAAGCTTTATCAAGCAAGAGTTTCTATTTTTCGTATATATATAATACTACGATCCTCGTAAACAATAAGAATATTAAGAAGGTATATCTTCAATTAATTAATTTCATAATCTTTATTCAAGGCGGAGATATAAGATAACAAATACAATACTTATAGTAAAGAAATATTAAAAGTTTAAAAATTTATTCGCTTCATCGTTCGAGGCTAGGCTACGATGGCCACGCGGATAGATGATAATAACGGGAGCGTTCTAAATGAGTCCCTATTAGCAAATATATCCTTTAGACACGACAAGTATACAAACTGATATGTGATTAAATATGATGTTCACCTCTCTAAAGTCGAATGAGTTAGTCCAATCATCGACACCGATGATCCTACCGACGATGCGAAATTTATTAATGAATTTGAGAGCACTATTGACAAGCTCAGAGGAACGGCTATGGTAGTTATAGTTGATATGTATTGCTGGGCTTCGAGATATATAACTTATTATTGATTCCGAACCTATTATTTAGTGATTCTGATATTAGAATAACTCTCAGTCGTAACAAAGTTAATACCTAGGTACGAAAAGAAATTTAATATAAATCCTCAAATAAATTTATGTATATATTATTATATTAATATTCTATTTATCACTGACGAAGTAAATACTTTGTCAGCGACGAATATAATCGGCTCAAAATGAGAATCGTTTATTATTAAACTTTAATAAAAAAAAGAAAACGAAGGTTCTGAAGGGCTTTAGGAATAGGTGAATAGAAGGGTATGTATATAGGAGCTAAGAGGAGGTCAAAGAGATGAACAGGAGTTAGGAAGAGAAGGGGAGCAAGCGGGGAGGAGTGAGTATAGAAGCTAAAGAGTGGGAAAGATATTAGTCGAAAGTTTAAAGAGAAGAAGGTTTCTATTCCTTATTATTCACTTTCGATTTATTCTTTATTCAGAAGCTTTATTATTATATTATATAATATATAATATAGAATATAGAATATATTAAATAAAGAATGATATAATTTAATTCTTTTATAAATACTTGGAAATAATAATTTTAATTTAGAACTTTCGAAAATCTCGAAATTCACTAAGACTCTATTAATTGAAATATGTTTTATTAGGTAAAAGGATTTGGATTAATTATATGAATATTTCAAAAATGATCTTTTTAATACAATATTAAGTATTGAGAATTTTATTATACTTAACGAAGCGATCGCTTTATTAACTACGGATTCTGTTACTACAGGGACTACTTTCGGAAGAGATAGAGGGACACGTTTACCCCTATGATAGATTGATGTCAATAGTTATACTTTATGGAGATTAGTCATGAAGCAATTCCCCGCCGGATCTTATTATAATCTATATGTTCGGATCACGTATATCTGCTAAATGGGAGGAGGGCTGAAACGGCATTGATATCAAAGTCAAGGATTTAGGTGATACTATTAAGGTAGCTTATGAGCTCTTATACAGATGCAGCATCAAACATATCGTAAAATGAGCATCAGCAACGGCTTCAACTTCAACTTCAACCTCAGATACTTGGTGTGTTGGCTTACTGGAACTGGTTTTGAAGTGAAATTGAAAGGGGAAATTCCAGATAATTTCGGTGTAAGTATCTTCTGGCAGCTCAATAGTATGATTTTAGATCCTCTTGAAGGCGAAGATTGCAATTAGAGACTCAAATTGAGGAGCGATTGAGCTTCAAACCAATATGTAGTAGATTTGATGTGCACGGGAAAGTCTCCGTTGACAGATTTGACATCAACCCTATGATACTTTTTGACCATGAATCTATGGCTGCCTATAATCACAGGAATGCGGATCCACACATCTAGGTGGTTAGAAAGAAAGATCGCAGGGTCTATTCAGCAGTAGCGCAATATAGTTATTGATTTTGAACAACATCGGTGTTATTATTACTTCTTGCTTGATCCAGTCTGTAGCCATGCAATTATTCTATGAATGTAATATTGCATCAAAACAAGCCCACACCTCCGGATGACAATATGAGGTTTGAGTTTTTACATTTCGGAGAGTCAACGCCTGAATACTACCAGATTATTAAGCTAATTCATTGGAATTCTCTCTATAAGTCTATTACATTCCACCTCCGATTCTCACTAACAGATACGAATTGGCTTTATCACCTTATAATAAGTGGTAAAGCCTGAATATCAAGAAACAATTTGAATTAGATAAGATGTAGCAATTCTTGAATCAAAAACTAATATGAACAAGAAAGCAAGTTCATACTTCTAATTCGAATTATAAATAAAGTGAGATAACAAAGATCTACGAACAAAATCTATACAAATTATTTCTCCGCTTAAATCACAAGATATTGCTGATCAGTAAACATATTAGGATAGGAAATTATTACTATTATAATCTAAGCCAAAACTTTGACTGAAATTACAACAAACATTAACAAGTGATGCTTTATGAGCATATCAGAGCAGTTGAAGATTTCTGACGCCACGTTATTGATAGTGATACAAATTACATTTTCGCTCAAGTCAAGGACTCAAATGAAGATGGGTGTATAACAGAGCGTTGAGGTTAAAGAAGTTATACTTGAATTTCTCAACAAATCACCATTTGAAGTTATAGACGTAGATCTCGCAGACTAATATAATACGTTTTAATTGATCTTAAAGGAGAAATATATAATAATATAATATAATAAAGATATAAACAGAAACAAATTAATATTTACATTAAAGAATATAATTTTAATAATAAAATTAGTTGTTATTTAGATCTAATATTATTATTTATTAATCTAGAAATAAATATATTATTATATATAGGAAACTTATTAATTGTTTTTTAATATTATATATATATATATATATAAATTCCTTATTATTAGAATAACAACTAGCTTAATATTGATTTATATTACTATTTATAATAAAATCTTTTATTTCTAGAAGCCTTGATTTTTAAATGTTTAAATATTATTTGATAATTAATTACTATTAAATTGATATACTTTCGAAATCTTATTGAATTTCACAGTAGTAGATAAATATTATAATATCTATATTCTTATTATATAAGGTTTAATTCTTTTATAATTTTGAAGAGTTATATTATTGTATAAGAATGTTAGGAATTAATTCAATCTATATTTTAAAACTCAAAAACCATGAAATATTCAAAAGGTAATTTATTTTTATTATTTCTTTAATATCGACTTAATTATAACAAAATAATAAGTTGTAATAGTCGGTTCTTTAAGCGACCGACTAGTTCCTAGTCGGGGAAAGCGAATGTTCTCGGAAAGCGAAAGTCCCTGTAAGATTTTGGATGCGAAATATACCAAAATTATTCAATTTTATTAGAAATCTAATTTTATTTTTAATATACAACCTTCAATTTTTGAATAATTTTTGAACTTTTTATATAATTATATTCAATAAAATTATAGCTTTCTAATAATATTAGATTTTTTTAAATTGCTTCCAAATTCATAGTATTATTTATAAAATTGAAATATTTTTTAATAAAAATCACAAAATCTATACCCAAAATCTCACAGGGACATTCGCTTTCCGGGGACATTCGCTTTCCCCGACTAGGAACTAGTCGGTCGTTTATAAGAGCTGACTATTATTTAGAAGAATTATTTGTTTCTTTAGATGTTTTATTCTAAAAAGTATAGCAAGTACTAACTGGTATTATTTAAACTCTATTTTCAGATTTGAATTCATTATATCTAATCTTAAATTCTCGTAATATTATTAAATTTATATTTCTTCTTTTCATCTCAATTTACTTTTAATAAAATTTGACAAAATTTTAATAGTAATTAATAAAAATAAAATCAACTATTTTTGAGATTTATTAATTAGATTATATAATTAGAAGATTGAAATAATTACAAGGTCATTAGATTCATTAGTAAAATGAATCAAAATTAAACAGCTTTTTTAAAATTATAATTTATTCATATGAATTATAATTTTGAAATTTTCTAACGCTTTCAAAATATCAAAAATATTAATTGTTGTTATAAAAACTTTACAAAAAAGTTTTAATAAAATAAAATTATTAGTTATAAAGGTTTTTATAAATAGAAATATATCAAAATATTAATTTTTGATATAAAAATAGATTTTGACTAATAGTAGTTAACTTGTATTATATATAAAATCTATACAATATAAAACTAGAAATAATAGATATTTCTTCTAGTCTATATAATCTAGAATTAGCAAACATCTGAAGGACTGAGAAGAAACTCGAAAGACTATAAACTTCTTAATAAAAAAACAAAAGCTTTATTAACTTTCTATTGATTCTTTGAAATTGAAGAAAAACCTCGACATTTTTGAAAATATAAAAGATTTAGAAAAGATTCGAAACATATAAAACTTTAATACTTTTTTATTATATCTCTAGAAATCGAAAGGAAGATTTAAAAGATTTAAAAACATATAGAATTTTTTTTAACAAGGCTATTTATAATCATTTATAAAAATAAAATGGATTTAGTAAAATCTTCTTTTTTAATTATTTACAAAATAATAAGCTATACTTTTTCTTATAAAAAGTCTGTAATATTATATAAAAGTAGAATTATAGAATAATTATATTATTGATAACTTGTAGGTATTTAATCTTAGAGTAGGGTTATTTTCTTGAAATATATTTCTTTTCTAAATATTATTATTGAAAATATAACTATAGTATATCATAAATATTTAAATAAAATAATAATAAAAACGTTTTCATTTATTCAACTTTCTTTAAATTCAGTTTTATAAAGGAGACGAGAATTATCTAAAAAATTTAAATTATATTGATTATATTGCTAATATATTATAGATATATTATAGATATATTATAGATATATTATAGATATATTATAGATATATTATAGATATATTATAGATATATTATAGATATATTATAGATATATTATAGATATATTATAGATATATTATAGATATATTATAGATATATTATAGATATATTATAGATATATTATAGATATATTATAGATATATTATAGATATATTATAGATATATTATAGATATATTATAGATATATTATAGATATATTATAGATATATTATAGATATATTATAGATATATTATAGATATATTATAGATATATTATAGATATATTATAGATATATTATAGATATATTATAGATATATTATAGATATATTATAGATATATTATAGATATATTATAGATATATTATAGATATATTATCGATTATAGATAAAATCTTAAGGATAACATTTCCAATATTTTAGAAATTTCCAAATCATTATCAAATATTGATTTATAATTTATTCTTAAAAAATTAAATAAAAATATTTGTAAGATTTGATAGAAGATAAAGATTAGAATGTAATAAAAGTATAAATGAATAAATATATTTTTTATTATTTCTTTTAGAAATCTCTTATTGAAAATATTATATATATATATATATATATATATAAAATCTCTAGTATTAGAATAGAAATTAACTTAGAATCAATTCTGTATATATATCTTTAATATATTATTAACTTTTCTAAAGTAATTATATCGATATTATAAATATCTATTTTGAAAGAATTAGAAAATCGTTATTTTTTATTTTTAATAAAGATTGATAAGTAGATTAAATAATATTTAATATATATATATAGTATCAGGGTATAGCTTTTTATTAGATATTAAAATGACATCAAAACTCATATAAACTGTCTATATATTTTCTAATAATAATATAGATTTCATTTAATAGATTTTATATAATTCTATTTCTTTTTCATTCAAATTGAATAAAAACAAAATGATTTATTTTTAGAATTTTTATCAATTATAAAATCTATATAGAAAGTCAGTATGAATTGAAATTATTAAAATTTACTAATAAATCGAACAAAAATCAGGATCTTTCCTTTTTATTCAATTTAGATTCAATTATAAATAATAATATTCTTATATTTTAAAATCAAAGAAATAATTAATTTTAAATGTTCTATTATATAACAAACCTATATTCATTATTGAAATTCTAACTAATTTTAATAATTCTGAATATATTTTTGTATAAATAAATAGAGCAAAATGATTATTTTTAATATTATTTTTGAACCCGATAAACACCTGTATATGATTACTATAAGATATATAATTATATTTACTTTTACTCATATATTTATAATAGAAGTCTATACTTTTAAATGAAATAATATTATATTAATATGTTTCTTAGAATTAGAATTGATATTAATATAATTATAAAATCTTATATTAGATATTATTGATATTAAATATAGAAAACAATTGATAATATTATATATCACTTTATAAATACTAAATAAAAAAGAATGAAATATAATTTTGAAATGATTGCTTTTCTAAATTTCTATAAATGAAAACTTCTTTTTGATAAAATGAAATAAAATAAAATGAAACATAGTCAGTATTATATTATTTTAAATTTAATAAATATAAATAAACTTGAATTTAAATATTCTTATATAAATTATATTATAATTAATATAATTCATCAATTTTATATATTTCTAAAAACAGTATTCAAGATTATATAAAAGAAGATTTCTAATTTCAAAATCTATAGTGTTATATAATTAGCTATTAATAATATAAAAACCTAAGATAGATTAATATTAATTCTTCGTGTTTTTAATGTGCTTTTGTATAATAAATATTCATCTGTTTATCTCTATAATATAACAAAAATTAATAATTTTATTAAAAATAATAAATAAAATTCCCTAATTATATAATAGATTTAATATTTAATTTCAATTGTTTTCTAGATATATATAATAATCTATTAATTGTAATATCCTATAAGTTATTATAAAGTAATTAGATTTTTTTATACAACAAAAAAATAAAACTATAATAAGTTAATAATAGGAGTCTTTCCCAATTATTAATACATCAAATAAAGTTCATATTATTATTTTATCTTTTAAATCAACTAGAATTTAATTCTACTTATCAAAGTATTTACAATACTAATAATACAAATAAAATTAACTAAATAAATACAAATAATGAATTTGAGATATTATTACATTCTCCAATTTTGATTAGTAATTATTAATTTAATAAAAGATTTAATAGTATTATTATAATTATATAATGAAATGACTTTGATGTTCAATATACTATTATATATTATATAAAAAATATTAATATACATATAAGAAAAACTTACCATTCGAATTTATATTAATAGATTTAATTTTAATCAAATATAAAAACTTTCAAAAAACAGAATTTATGGTTTGAAAACTAAATACTAGATATAAATTCGAGATTATATATATGATAGAAAATACTTTAAGCATATATATCTCCAAATCTTTTCTTAATGAAATATCAAATATTATAACAAATATCGAATCTTGTAGATTTTATTATATTATATAAATATATAATAATGAAAATGAAAGTTTTCATTTAATAATTATTTTAATGTATTTTAATATTATTAATTATAATAAATAGGAATCTAATTAATTTAAACTTAGGAATTTAAAAAATTAGTTAGAGATATATTTATTCAATTTTAAATCTGTATTATATATTATATAGTTATGTTCTAAAAGAACTAGATTTATTAACTAAAATAATTTCATTTAGTATAAAACTAATATACAATATTTTAATAATAAGAAATCTTTCATTCAAAATATTATATTTATTACTATAAGATACTCGAAATATAATAAACAATATTTATTTAAATTAGATAAAAATATACTCAAGAAAATATTGTTTAATTATTTATTAAAATTCAATAGTATTATACTAATATTAAAAAAGATAATATCTACTTTATTTAAGAAGAAAGATAATAATTTTTTATATATTTCAATAGAACTTATAAATAATTACAAAATACAAAACAAGTCTAAAAGAATACCTTAATAAAACGTTTAATAAACTTAAAAAATATAAATTATCAGTATATATTAATAAGCAGCTTTTTTAACTTACTAAGAATAATATAAATAATGAATTCTAATAATAATATTATTATTATATTAAACACATATTTTATATATAGTTATCGGCTATAGATAATAGTCGATTACTTAAATTATATCAAAAACTAGCGATTTGCTTTATTTTGTATACTATCTTATTAATATCTAAAATTATTTTTGAATTAAATTTTAATAAATATATTATTTACATAGTAATAACTTGTATTTTGAATTTTCTAAATTCCAATATAATTTATTAAATTATGAATCAGCTATTGAAATAATTTTTTATAAAAATTCTTCAAATTTCGCTTATTTTACTAGTAAATTCTAAAATTTCTGAATCATCGTATTTCAAATCTATATAATATAGTTAATAAAAATCCCCAAAATAAATAATTTATTTCTTTAAAATCTGTTATGAAAATTGAATAAAGTTATATAAATAGATATTATAAAATTATATTCAATTATATTAAAATTTGTTAGTTTTAATGATAAGTTTTAGTATAATTTAGATGATTATCTATTATCTATATTCGGTAATTATAATAAGAAGAGAATATTTCTAAAATTTTAATAGCACTTTATTCGATTTGAATTCTCTCAAAATTTTTATATTTATAGATATCTTTTCTACTAATAAAAGAAATCGTTTCTCTTTCAGATTAGCTATAAAAATATAAGAATAAAAATATAAGAATAAAAATGTAAGAATAAAAATATAAGAATAAAAATATAAGAATAAAAATATAAGAATAAAAATATAAGAATAAAAATATAAGAATAAAAATATAAGAATAATTGTTTATCGAGTATAGGAGAATGATATATAATTTCTCAATATTAAACTTTATAAACTAATCTAAGAACTTAATATTACTACTACAATTATCTCTGTAATTGTTGGTTTGAGAGAGATACGGAAGATGTGGTTTTCACTATGTATAGGCCCCTAAATATCTATTTATATTCAATCTAAGGAACTAGCTAATAAGGGAAATAGTAAATCTTATATAGGTACTACTGAAAGAGCTAATCTCCTTTGTATTCGTCTAATACCTTTAATATAGTTATCATTATATTGAAGTGAATCCTTTGAAGTGAATTCCCTTGTCCATATAGTAATTAATATTATTCTCAATAAAGATAACTTATTATTTATATATACTAGTTTAAAATTATTATATATTCATTGATAAAGTTAAATACAATTAATAAAAAGAGATTAAGAATTGACATTAGAATATTACCTATAATTCTATTAATATAAAGATATTATTAAAATCATCTAAAGTAATAAATGTATCAATTCAATTAATATAATGATTTCGAAAAAAACTTCATTAAATACTGATTAATTAAATTAATAAAACGAAACTTAATATTAAAAGAATAAAATAGATAAGAAGGAAATAGAAAAAGAAATAATTCTATCATAATTATTATATACTTATATTAATTGTTAGGGTTGATCCACTTTACTACTAACTCATAAAAGCGTGGAGTGTTCCGAATGCTTTTGGAATAGTGTATTTATTATATAAACCCTATTAGATAATTGCTTTCTGATATTCACTCTTATTTTATATAAATTTACTTAATATACACTAATCAGAAAGGGACTGGTTTTATAAATATAGATTTATAAATATAGAATCATATCAAAAGTATATACAACTATAGCTAAATCAATCATCAAAATTGAATTCAAAATATAATTACTTTCGTTCAGATTTGCTGTTGGTTTGAGAGAGATACGGAAGACGTGATTCCCACTATGTATAAGCCCCTAAATATCTATTTATATTCAATCTAAAAAGCTAGTTAATGAGGGAAATAGTAGGCTTTATATAAACACTACTGAAAAAACTAGTTTCCTTTGTTTTTGCCTAATATCTTTAATATAATTGTTATTGTATTGAAGTGAATCCTTTGAAGTAAATTTCCTTGTTCATATATTTGCTTTATGAATAAGAAACTTAAAATAAGATACTCTTATATTCGAAATATAATATTAGAATTGATCTACAGTACTAGTCAACTGCTATCAGCCTGTCGGGATTTTCCCAGATTTTATTATTAATCATTATCAATTCAATCTTTATTATTAAATTAATTATTTCATATTTTGATTCGAAATTGAAATAATTTTTTGGGGTATATATATATTTTAATAATAAAAAGAATTATAATAATAGTTTGATTCAATTATCTAATATTTATTATATCAACCGTTTATCAGTAATATAAGCCTTTATTCTATTCAATATACTAGCTTTTAATTTTATAAATAAATTATCATTCAAAGTATTCTAAACTATTTGTAATACACTTTCTAATCTTTACCTAGTATATTCTGATTTGCTTTTATTCTGTATGATATTAAAAAACATTTCGAAAATATATACTTTTAAATACTACCAGATGTACTTTATAAAATTGAAATCAAGATTATAAAGAGGCTAGAGATTAATTAAAAGAATATTTCTAATTCTAAATCATTCTAATATTTTATTGACTTAATATATAGAAGTATTATCCTGTATGAATTGATATCTTTTATTTAATTTTTTTTAAATAAGAATTAATTCTTTATTAAGAATTTTGAAATAAAAATTAATATTATATTTGAGCTTTTATTTTTAAAATTCTTATTTATGATATAAAACTTATTCCTTTCGGTATTATAAAGTCTTTTCAAATTATAATCTTTATATTTTTATTTGTAGAATAGATTTAAACTATGTTCTGTTTTTATTTTTGTTTTGAAGAGTGGAAGACTTATTCTTGATTTTTTCTTTCTTTTTTATTTTATAGAGTATTCGTTTGATTAGAAGATTAATCTTTATTCTTTTGTTGTTTATTTTTTATAGTTTAAATACCAGGCTAGTCTTTTAATAGTATATTTTTTTATAAGTTTGAACTTTTTTCTAGTTTTCTAATTAGTTGTATTATATTTAGTCAAAATCTTTTTAAGAATAATTCTTTTATAATTAAGGGTATATATTTCAATAATCTTTTTATAAATCGATTTCGGGAAAAGCTGTACAAATTTTAATATAATATATTCATTTTGATTTGTATATAATTTCTTTCAAAAAGCTTTTTAATTATAGTTTTTCTATCGATATATATTGGATCTTTTAAAATGGTATATTGGATAGTTCTGTAAGAGATTTTAAAGTCGATTGTAATATCAATGAATTTAGTATCTTCAAAGACTTTTTTAAAATTTTATTACAATTATATAAACTAAGATTCATTTCAGATATATTATTATAATCAATTGATCTCAATAGAATATATTATAGTAATATAATTAACAAATTAAAATAAAAGTGTTAGGAGGGAATATAATTTTTTTAAAAAAGTATGTTTCGGTTGATAGCAGATTGATATATACTGTACTTTACTATTAACCTATAAAAGTATAGAGTATTCCAAATGCTTTCGGAATAATAGATCTACTATATAAAACCTATCAGATGGTTGCTCCCTGACATTAATCTAGTTACTATAAAATATAGTTTTCTATATATTTTACTTTTTTAATTATATTTTATTATTCTAATTATACTCTCAACTTGTATATTATAATATATTAGAGATATATATGATTATATATATAAATGTTTTAATTTATATATATACGCATAGTAAAATAATTAATACAGTAGAGAAAGATATTAATTTCTATTATATTACGAAGTATACTAGACTTTTTTAGAATATTATATAATATATCTTCTTTTAAAATTTAGTATATAATATTAATACATATTGATTATATATTTATTAATTTGAATTATATATCAAATAAAATCAATAAATTTCATTATATGATATATATATATTCTAAAAGCTATATATGAATAAATCTTCAAGCAATTAGATTGGATTATAATAATAATTTTATTATCAAAAAGAACTTAATTGAATATAGAATAGCTAATAAAAGCTATAAGAATAGATTAAATTCTATATTTAATATAAATTAGTAGATAGTTTATATAATACTTAATATAGAAAGAATTAGTAGATAAAAAAAATAAAGTCTAACTGTATAATTAATTAAACATTTTATAAAATAAGAAAAAAAGAAAAGATTAAATTAATATCTTTATATTAACTTTTAAAATTAAAAATCAGGAATGATGAAATTTACAATACAAATAAGAATATAAAAATTATAAACTAGATGTATTTTTAAAATATTGAAAAAAGTAATCTATATATAACAAATAGTTATTTTGAGAATACAAAATATAGATACAATATTAATTCTTATTTCGAGATTCTCGGAAATTAAAGGGAATCTTTTTTTCTAAAACTAGATTCAGAATATAAATTTATATAAATTAATACTTCAATTTATTATTTTTATAGAAATTTTCTTATTATTATTATCAAAAGAAGTTAATTACGAAATACTTATTAAAAATTAGAGAATCATTTATAAATGATTTCAAATATATTAATTCTAAAATGATTCAAGAATTAAAAATCTAATTTATCTTCTAAAATTAAGATTTATATTATAATAAATAAATAATGAATAATATAAAAATAATGTATTAAGATCAATAGTTGAATATTAATAATAAAATATATTTTATCTATTTTAATACTATAAAAATATAGTATTCATTTATTTAAATTCTATAGTTTTATAATAATTTCTTCATTAAATATATAATTTAGAAAAAGAAAGATATAAAATATGATATTATAAACTAAATAAGAGAGCGGATATCATTAGTTTTATACTATAATATAAGATTAAAGGTTTTTTGATAATTTTTTAAATCTCTTTTTCGATCAAATTTATCAAAGATTATAAAACGGAACTTTGAATAAATAAATATATAAATAAATAAATAATTTCAATTTAATAATTAATATATTAGACTTTAATAAATATAAAGAAATTAGTTTCTTTTTGATAACTTCTATATAAAACTTATTACTTACATATAATAACTATCTTTCTAAATAAAATATAATTTTGATATTGAGAATCTATTATTATAAACATTATATTATTTATTTCCTTTTTAAATTAATCATTACTCTTAGTCTATCTCTTATATAATTAAATATTATTCTTTTATCTTTATAATACTTTTCATTAAATGAATTCGATATACTAGTTAATAATATAATAAGAAATAAAATAATACTATAATGAGCTATAAGAAATAATAATTTAATGATATTCTTTAAATGATTCTTTTTATATTTAATCAAATATATAATATAAAAGCTCTATAAAATCTCACTTATCTTCAATCTTATAAATTAGTTTAATATTAAATATTAACACTAATATAATTTATTATCCTATTATAATAGAATTAATAGAATTAATAGAATTAATAGAATTAATAGAATTAATAGAATTAATAGAATTAATAGAATTAATAGAATTAATAGAATTAATAATATAGAAATAAGAGAAGGGAATAATTTTTCTTTAGATTCTTCGAAATCTTTAAAATTTTCAAGTCTTGAATTATAAATTGAATTGGTTTTAGATATTCTTATATTATAATACAACTCTTTCTAAGAGTTATAAAAAAATGAATCTTATAAATTAAGAATACAAAAATTATTATTAGCTTATTACTATAGAATATAATAAAACTTTGAAAATCTAATTATATCTTATTAAAGGTCTAAAAGCCTCTAAGCTCTTTATTATTTGAGAAAGTATAATTTAATTTTAAAAACTTGAAAAACAAAATTATTTAAAATTTTAAAAAAAATCGATTCGTTTATTATATTAATTCTTTTCATAGGATTTATATCAGATTTTAATTTATTTTATAGTTTAAGTTATTTTAGATTTGAATTTACTTTGTATTTGAATTTATTTCAAATCTAAATTAATTTTAAGGATAAATTATATTTCATAACTAAATGATTTTTTTTATATTAAAATATTAATTATAGTACTAAATTAGATACACTGTAATATTAGAATAAGTTTTATTAATAGTAAGTTTATTATATTTAAAATGATTTCTTTTCAATCGATTATATAAACCTAGCGATATTTATTTTATATAAGTTTCAATCTTTTATAAAAATATTACTTTTTATTTAAAACCAAAAATATAAATAAAAAAAGATTTTTAATACAAATCTATTAAAAGATTTACTAATTGTTTTAATACTTTTTCAAATGAAAGGAAATGAATAAAGATTAGAAAAAGACTCAAACAAATCTTTTTTATAAAAATAAAGCTCATTATATAACTAAATATTTATAAATCTTTACTAATATAGTTACTTTATATTACTATTATCTAGATAATATATTTGTATAATATCATAAATTTCTTAGATTAGAAGAAATTTATTATTTCTTAAATAATTAAGTGTATTAATTAAGATTATTTTTAAGTAATGAATTTTATTTTAAATAGCTTATATTTAATAAGAAGTAGAATCAAGAAAAGAAATAACTTTTTCTTTGAATTTTTTCAAAATTTTAAAAAAGATTTTGAGAGATCTAAAGATCTTTAATTTGTTTTTAATATTCTTATACTTTGATATAACTCTAAAACAATTAAATCTTATAAAATGAGAACAAGTACTAAATTATTTATTTTATTATTATAAGATTCATCGAAGGTTCCATATAATAATAATAGATTATCGAATAGCTTTTGAAAGCTTTTAGAAATGAAAGTTTCGAAAGAAGGATTCTATTATAAGCGTTAATCAGATTAATATTAGATTGATTATCATTTTAATGATCTAGTATTTTTAAATATATAATGATTTTAGAAACCGATTTGAGAATCAACAAAAATTTCAAAATCGATTATATCTTTATTATAATCCTAGTCTTGACCTTGTATTAAACCCTTATAATCGAAGAACAAGTTTATAATTATTACGAATTCTAATAATTTAAAATCTTTATAGTAATTAATAAGAAAAGACTTTAAAAGTTTCTATAGACAATTAATATAAAAAATTAATTTTCAATAACAACTAATATTATTCAGCAATGTATTATTATTAAATGATTTAATATCTTATTTATATTGTTTTTCAATTAATTATCATTTTCTCAACATTTCTCTCGAGTCATTTTCTTCATAGCTATTTTCCTCCAAGTTATTTTCTCTCTAGATATTTCTTTCTAAATATTCTTCTTTTAAATATTTATTTATACAATTTTTCTTCATTTCTTATAACTTATCTATGGAAAATTATTTTGCTTATTTATTTTTTGAAAAATACTATTGATTTAATAAAATATGAAATCGTTTTTAATAACAATAAACTATTTAATTTTAATTTATTAGACTTATTATATTAATTATTTGATAAAGTGTTTATTGATTGAAAATTAATAAAGTATAATAGTTAAAGAATTAAAGTTTGAAAATATATCAGAAATAATTAGTTTTAGACTTTTAAAAGAAATCTTTATCAAAATAATATTCATATTTCCTAAATTACTTTTTCTTCTATTATATTATATTATAATATAAAAGAAAGATAAATACTAGTATTAAAAATCTAATATTATATATAAGTAGAAAAAAAGAAACAAATTTAATTAAAGTAAGTCAAATTTTTTAAAAAAATATATTAGTAAACGATGTAATTCTAGATTGATAATTTTAAGACTTGATATTAAGAAAGATATTTATATATAATAATTACTTTATAAAGATTTCAAATAGAAGTATTAAATCGAATAATTTGATAATAATAGATAAATCTAAATCGAGAGATTAGATAGTTAAATTATTCATTGAAATAAATCAATATTTATAGATTATTTAAAATAAAAATGAAATAAAGTTTTAAGAGGATATTAAATAATATCTTTATAGCTAATTCTAGACGATCAGAAAGATTAACTAGAGAGGTGAAGGAGAAAATATAAGTCGATAATATTATAAACTTAAAGAAATTTTTTATTATAAAAAAGAAAAAGCTTTTGAAAATATTTATTCATTCGATAATATAACAATTTTCTTAATATCTTTTAAATCTTTTTGAAGTTGAATTTGTTTCAATCTTATTTTTAGCTTTGAAACTTAATATAAAATCTTTAAAAAAAGTTAGTTTTATAACTACTACTTTTTATAATAATAATTTCGAATTATCTGTATTTTACATTTAGAAATCATTTTATTTTATTTTAATATCAATTATATAATAAAAAACCATTATTATAAAAATATTTACTTAGATTAATTTGATTTAATACTTTACAAATCTTTACTAATAAAAAGAGTAACTTGTAAATAAGCTTTTTCATTCATTCTATAAATTACAAAAGCATTTTAAATTAATAATTTAATAGAAATCTAATTAAAATAATTTTATAATCTTGTTATTTAGAGTATATAGAGAATGCTTAGTATAAATAGCCTAGATATATAATTTTCGATTTCTAGATATTTTCTAAATTTTAAATATAAAAGATCTTCAAATATAAGAAACATTATATAATTTTCATTACTATTAAAACTTTGAGTAACTTCTTTAAATTTAATATCTCATTTATATATAAAGCGCGTTTTAAAATTTATCATTAGATTTTATAGGAAAAATTAAATTTTAATATAATATAATATTAATATTTATTCTAATTTCTTTTTGAAAAATTCAATCAATTTAATCAATTATATATTTAATTAAACATGATGTTCTGATATACTTTATAAAATACTAATATTTCTTTTACTCTTATATATATTGAATATGTTACTAATCGGAAAAGAGATCGAATTAAAGATTATTTAAAAATTAAAGATATAGTTTAAAGATTTATAAAGTTTATTTTTATATAGATATTAAAAAATATTTCAAGATATATTAATAAACAAGTAAATGGAATTTAATATACTTAATATATTTGATATAATATTCTAATTTAGAAAGTCCATTTAGACTTTGAATAAATCGTCGAGATTTTGCTTTATAAGAGATTAAATATAACGATATATAGCGTTCTTTCTACTAAGCTTTATCTCAAAGATATTTATACTTTAATAAATAAAACCTATTTAGTATTTTAATTTAATAACCTGAATTTATATTCAATTTATAGAAAATTGTAATACAAATTTTAAAATTTTGATTTAATAAAATTAAAATTTAAAGAGGATCTAAAATTTACATGAATTTTAAAATATATATCAATAGGAATAAGAAATTTATAAAGATTTAATATATTAATTTTAAATAACTTTTAAAATAATACTTTAGAATGTTTTCGAAAATAATTATCTAAATACCTTATATAAATACTAAAGAATCATAATTATTAAAATTTCAAGATTCTGACTTACAAAATGAATCATCTTAGTTTTTTAACGTTAATTCAATTCTAACTTTCTTTATAATTATTCGAATTATTTGAAATATATATTAATTAATTTAGAGAGACTAGCTCTATAATTCTAAATATTTATTTTCAATATGTTTTCAATTTTAAAAGCTTTGTATATAGAAAAAAGTTTAAATTCTAAGTTAAAGTATTTAATAATTTATTATTATTAAATGAGCTTTACTTATTAAAGTAAGAGCGTTCTCGAAATATAATTTAGTAGAGAGGATACTATTTATAATTAGATAAGTCTCTTCGAGTAAATCTATATACTTAATTAAAGTTGAACGAAACTCTTATATTAGTAAAAGACTAGAATTATAGAAATCTAAAATTCCGTTGATTTAATTTATAATAAGTTTTAAAACTTACTTCTTGATTAAATAAGATAATATATTTATAATATTTATACTTAAGATTTATATTATTATATACGCCTGTAGTAGTTCTATTAGTAATAAGTAAATCTATAATATCTTTATTAAAATCGATAATATTAACGTTATTAGTACTAAGACTTTCGTCGCAATAAGTATTAATATAAAAGCTTTAATTAAGATTTGAAATTATAAGATAAAGAAGAAGTAAACGAAATTAACTAAGATAATAATAATAAAGATTCGAAATATTAATAACCTCTATTAATTATTAGAAAGTTATTATTCTTATTAATATAATTAGTAGATATAGTTTGTAAAATAGAGAGTTATATTATTTATTAAATCTAAATAAGATAAGATAAGATATTAAATTAATAAAGAAAGATAATAACGAGGCTGAAATTTCTATAAATAATACGAAGCACCAAGGTAGCTGTACGCGCAGTCATGTGATTCGAGCCTTTCTAGGTCTAATGAGATAAGTGATACTCTCGTAATTTTATTGACGAGAGTACGAGAGTACGAGAGTATTAACTGCGCAATTCTTATCGATAAGACCTGCCAGTCGACCACTTACTAACTGAACAGTCTAATCTCTTTAAGTAACAATACAGTGGTAATTCCCTCTAATAGTTCTTTGTTCAGTCAATTCGATGCTGTAATTAAATCTGTAGAAACAAGTCAATGCTATAGATATTAATATTCAGTTTAACAACAGCAGTGAGGCCTTTTCGGTTGGCGGGTGATTCCTTGAGGGGGAATCAACGCGCAGAATTTCTAACAATAGTTTGTTATCCATCATCTTATCCTTATCTTTTCCTTCCCATCCCTTTGTCAACTTCTTCTACCTTCCCTTTTAATCTCATCCACTGCTTTTTGTATTATATTTATCAAGAATCATCATAATCAACATGACTAGTTATGGTTACAGTTTCCGCCATCACCACAAAGACCACAACAGCAATACAGCAAGGGAAATCAACGATCGCGACGAAGAAACCGAAGTGTCTCAGACGCCACGACAACAAACCAAACGAAGACGATTCAATATACAATGAAGGAGGCTTTGGAGAATACAGTGGAGAAAGCACTAGAGCAATTCACAAGCATTTTTGAGTCAACGTCAGAAATTACTGCAGAAGCAAGCCAAGATTTGATTGATGGTTGGGAAGATCTATACCAAAGTTATATCAACAAGGATTGGGAGGTTCAGGATGAAGACAATCATGAGAGTTCCAATACCGAGGTCGATATCGACAACGAGCTTTTATTTCAGGACTGGATCGTTACAAGACTTGAATCCGATATTATATTCAAAACCATGGAGATTCTTCACCACGATGATTGGCACAAGCTACACAATGACAAGAAAACACTGACGGAAAATCTGCGACAAGTTTTCTCGTTGAACAGCATATGGGAATTGTTTTTTTGGTTGGGTCGAAGGACGATACAATCTCGAGATTCTTTACGGAATATCAAATCGATCCAATCGGAAACAGGTTTCACTTTTCCTATTATTTTGGAGGCATTAAGAGCGGCGAGGCTGGTGAGGAAGGGAAACCGTAAGAAAGGTTCAAGGAACGATTTGACTTGGTTTCCAAGGGAAGATACAGAGTGTGCGAAAAGGGAACTCTTGGAAGAGAAGAGAAGAAATGGGGGAATCAGGAAGAAGAGAAGAAAGGCGGATATTATGAGAGATGGATATTTGTCATCGGCTTCCTCCTCAACTGAGTCGACACCGGTGAGAACAATGTTGAAGAAGACATGCATAGGCAATGGGGAAAGGAGAAGCCAAGAAGTTGGAGTTGGAGATGAAGATGATGAACAAGTACAAGCAGTGAGTAAACCCGGCGTTTTCAAATCCGTGGGACCATCAGCTTCATCGATCATTACGGAATCAACCACAAAATCAACTACAAAGCCAAATTCTGCAGTGAAATTAAGACACCAAGCAAATCCCTCTAGTCCTCGGACTCCAGAGTTGGCCCGAAGAGCTTCTCACAATTTATCTTCTCATATGAATTCATCATCGCCTGCATACCCAACCGGAACACCCTTGGCCGCAATCGGAACCCCAACGAACATAATGACAGGGTCTGCTCGATCACAAGTCGTGAAGAGAAGAGGACACCCTAATATTGGTAAGGATGTGGCGTATGAAGGTTTTGATCACAATGAGAAGGGGAACGACTCTTTTGTTGTTCGCCAAGACGTTTCGCCCGTGATAGTTTATGGTTCAGATAATGAAGGGTGGGTTGGAGGAAGAGCTGGAAGCGACATCATGAGCGAAGATGGTTCAGTCTGGCATGATGAAAATCCTTCCGCTAGCCAAACTCGCAGGCCAGTCGACCCTTTTATTCAAAAATCACCAAACTGGAGAATGGCCCGGTCTTCGAACGAGGTTTTGAGAACTGCATCGAACAAAGAGAGTGAAAGAGAGGGTACAATTGTGGATGGATTGGATGAAGATGACGAGCGAGAAAGCTCTCTAGCTGAAAGTCAGGTCCACACTTCTAATTCCCCTCCACCGCCACAGATGAGGATTCCCAGTCACAACGCGGCGCCTGCGGTAGCGGTAACGATGGAGGAGAGAATCGAGCCAAAATTACCGGCGCTGCAGAAGCGCAACTCAACATTCTCTTCATCATCCTTGCAACGACCACCATCCCTTCCTTGGAACAAAAACGAGAAGATAATCGTCGACCGTATCGAGATTGAGGAACGTCATGTTTCAAAACTTCGAGGGAAATTATGGTTAGACGACGATACAATCAATGCGTCAATGTTCATATTAAAAAACAAATCTAAGGATTCATCTAGGATTTCTTTGCAATCATCACTACTACTTTCCGCCTTGGAAAGTGGAAACCACTGTTTGACGTGGGATAAAACCAATGAGGTGTTCACAAGAGATTATACGATCATTCCTGTTAATTTCGATAATCTTCATTGGTATCTTGCTGTTATTGTTGGCTTGAAAAATGTATCACATGTTGATTCTACTTCGACTCCAGTGACAACTACTTCTGATTACCTTCATCAAGGCCATCCTATCATCCTCACAATCGACACCAGCCTTGGTCAAACGAATTACAGCAAAGCCGTTACCCTATTGCAAACATGGATCATCAAAAAAGCTGAAGCAGAATTCAATCTCGAGATACCTAAATCATCTATTGAATGGCAGCATCGATTCGTCACATGCCAAGAGAATGGATATGACTGTGGTGTATTTGTTGTCAAAATGTTCGAACAATTTTTGAAGTGTCCAGAGAACTTTTTGAGCCTACTCTTGTTGGATTCGGTGTCGGGGAGGAGGGAGATGTTGGAGGAATTCGAGAGGATATTATCGGCATCACAGGAAGAGAGAAGAAACGAGGAGAAAGGGGGGGCGGGAGAGATAAAGAGAAGCAAGGAATGTGGTAATAAGGATAATGACAGAGATGGTGGGCATGGTGGGCATGATGCTGGTGATGATAATGGTGTTCTTGACGGGAATCGTGCCCATGGACAGGATGTTGTTCTTGTTGGGAATCATGGCAAGCACGCTATTATCAATGAGCACCATGTCAACAGTGATACTGTTATGCTGACCCCTACTTCATCAACCTTGAAAATCACTTCCAAATTACATCTGGACAAGGTTGGAAGATATCACATGCCAAAACACCCCCAAGACCCGACTAACGAACAATCACCTGCCTTGGCAATCTCAATTCAATCAAATCCTCTATCAACGTTTCTCCAACAAAATGATCAATATTCCCGCCAGTCAACTCATATATCCTCGTGGATAAAGATACGAGTTTCAAAAATTGCCATTCTTCAGAAATGTTATGGAGCTGAGATTATCGCACTGGCACATTCAATTGATCAAAGGCCAGAAGAGGAAGAAGGCTTTGTAACAATTTTGAAAGAGCAATGGGACTACTTGATCACATCCAGTGGTCTATCTCTGTTAGAGTTCACCCCAGTTTCTTTACATTCTCTCGATACTCATTGTAAGTTCTCTTTTCTATTTTCCATTTCAATCAAAAAGTATTTCGATGTGAGAGCTTTTTGATTCACTTCGAGTAAGTGTAGTAGGTAGTTACTACCTACCTCCTTCTCCAAAGTTTTTGCTCTAGTGACTAGGGAGCTATTATTGTAAAAATGTATCCTTCTCTTCTAAGTCTACATCATATAGTTGTAATAAGAGTCAAAACACTAATCTCATTCATTACCCTCACAGTACACGAATCCACATCTCAAAACTCCCACAAAAGAGACTTCGAAACTTTCTCAATCAAAGACTGTGAAAAAAAAGAAAAACGACCATCATTCAAGCCATGCAGTCCCGTCCAAGAAGAATTATCTAGTGTTGAAAGCATCAAAACAATTGTCATCTCCATTCTCAACTATCTCGATAACTTTATCGGGATAGCTACGAAAGTAGTTACAAATGAGAAAGAGAGATATATACGCATGCAAAAGACAAGACAAGACATAGTAGAGAAGGTTTTAGAACGTGATGGCAACGTTGCTTTAGGCGGAGGAGACGATAGTGAGCTTAGGGAATTGTGTTTGAATGGTTTAGAAGGAGAGATCAATAAAGGGAAAGAAAAGGTTAAGGCTATAGAAAGAATGTTGGAGTGTATTAGAGGGGAAAATGTGGGAGTGGGATGTATGAAGGATGACGTTGAAGCAGACAAATCTAGTAAAGGGAATAGGCAGGTGTACAAAATTGGCTGTAAATACGAGTATGAGAAGTGGTGTGTAGTTCTTTGGGGTGTGGAGAAAATGAAAAGGGGGTTGAAAGAGCTAGTGGACAGAGAGAAGTTGGAGTAGCTAGTGTGAATGTCTTGGACATTCACACATAAAATAGTCGGCACTGTTCATATCACCTCTTTCTCTCTTTGCAGAATTCCACATATTTCACTTGAAACCTATTCATGTTCCCTCTATTTCACATAAGTTTTTTTTCTCAGATTCCTTCAAAAAATCTTTCTAATCATTCTGATAGCATTTTTCTTTTCCATCGAACCTCCCATCTTGAACCTCCTCCTATCTTGAACCTCCTCCTATCTTGAATCTCCTATCTCAAACATCTTTTAGAATCCCCTTCTATATAATCTCATCTCTCAAATCATCGCACTCTCGTTTCATCATCAATATTCCATCTGTAAGACAATTAGTACTAGATATAAATCTAAACCTCAGCTAGATCATTTCGAACTCTCAAAGCATTTGATCCGAAATAGTAACTTATCAAAAAATTGAAATGAGTTATAAATTTCTTTCGAAATATAATAATCATTAGATCATTAATATAGATTTTAATAGAATACATGAGAATATATGATTATAAAAATAAAATATATTTATAACTTTAGTATTTATAAATAACTATAATATTCTTATAAAGTTTCAATATTCTTTATTAGTAAAGAGTACGAATAATATAGAATATATAATATAGATTATAGATTCTAGTTGTTAATATATATTCATTTTAAAAACCTAGCTATATATAGAATAAGTATCTCTTAAATAGTTCTTGATATAATACTAGCTTCTCTATGACTTAAGATCTTTTATTTATTTTCTTATTTATATATAGAAAACTCTTTATTATAATCTTAAATTAAATTTTTCATTCTATCTTTTATTTCTATTCTATTTATTTTATTAATTCATTCTTAGTCTTAAAAATATTAATATCTTTAATACTTTATTAAGTAAATATATTTGAGAATATAATTGTTTTTCTTAAAATGATTTTTCGAGTTAATCAAAAATCTGTTTATATTATTCTCTAAATATATATAAAGTATTATTGTAATTCTTCTCATTATTTCTTATCTTATATAGAGAGTATATTATTCCTCAATAGTTTGTCTATTAGAGTTTTAGCTATATAGTCGATAGATTCTCGTATAATATAATAGAGAATTCTATCTTTAAAATAATTTTTCTTCTCTTCGTCTTCTATTAAAATAGTGATTTCACCTTGCCTCTTTATAAACTAGGAATTATATATATGCTCGAATGTGTTGACTACAGGTTTTAGTCCACCAGTTGCTTTGAGAAATTGTTGGATCGTTTTAATTATAGTTTTATAGATCTTATTGTCAATTAATGCTACCATGCCTAAGAATTGTCAAATTCCTGTGAATTTCATAAGTCTATAGGCTTGCTCTGGATCATTAAGCAATCTCTGCTAAAGTAGTAACATCTCTCAGACGATCAAGAGGAACTTCACAACAGTTTTATCTTATACACTACTTTACTTGTATATAGATTTTCTTCCAGGCCTTTATGTACTTTTCGGTGCAATATTGAGTGGGATTATGATCGCGCGAATTGAGGTTTGATCTCGCGCCTAGAACTAAGCGGGGGAGTCTTTCTGTAGCATGTTCAAGGAGGTCATGCTTTTGTCACAAAATCTCAGATCTTGAAGCCATGCTTGATAGTTCAATGTGCCTTCAAGTCGACTCTTAATATCTATATAAGATAACGATATTCTTGTTATTGTCGGTCACATTGATCATTGTATAAAATGACGTTCGTTTGTTGTTGTATCAACGCAAAGGAAACATACAGGCGTAGATAACATGGATGAATACTTGAGTAGGAGTTAATTCTAAATTCTACTTCCAGTTGAAGCTCAACCGGCCTCATAACCTTCTGTTTTTAAATACCAGAAATTAAAATTCAGTAATATTTCTTTATTTCTCGATTATCTTGTTTCAATACATTCAATACTCTGTGTAGGGTTTTGTCTTACTACGGGCTAAATTGCCACAGGCTATTCGTGCTGTCAGAAAGTATACAACTGCGAAGCTATACAACAAGATGACAAACCACAAAAGGACTGACATGGGTTTCTTAGCGGCGAAGTTGTGTACTTTCTGATAGCACGAGTAAAGTGTCACCGGCTAAAGTGTCACCGGCTAAAGCACACTCGCTTTACGCCTCGGAGATGCAGGAGGCCATGGACACTCGGATTACAATGGAAGCTCCTGGAGACCGACACGTGTACTGCTAGGATGTTTCTCACTTTATTATCATTATAAATATCTCGGTCCGCTTCTTTGAGTTGTATGAATCAAGCCTTAAACATCCTTTGTACTATTCAAAATGGACTTTGTGGTTACTAAAGAAACTGCTATTCAACACATGCGAAATTGGCTTTCAACTTGCGATAAAGAGCATACATGTGCTGTTTTGAATCCGGGAAAGCCATCTTGGCTTGTCGATACAGTGGAGTATTGCATTGTACCAGGCGGGAACGAAAATAATTATATTGCCCTCAGCTACACTTGGCAAGACGGTATGATAGACAAGGAGCCTCTTCAATTACTCGAAAGCAATCAGGAGATCTTGACCCGACCTGGTGCATTGTGCTATAAGGACCAGCCACCACTGCCTAATATCATTCTCAATGCCTTGGAATTGACTAAGCTACTTGGCCAGAGGTATCTTTGGGTGGATCGACTATGTATTATTCAAAATCAAGAGACCACAACTATTTCTGAAGTCATGCGTATGGACCAGATCTACTCAGGCGCGTATGTAACAATAATTGCCGCCGCAAAATACGGTCTTTTTGACACGCCGGCAGCGACTCTGAATGATTTTGAGTTCACAATTGGAGGGAAGTCTTGTACTTTTAGGGCAGAATACTATATAAGAGCCCATTATGAATCAGTCTCCCGGTCAAAATGGGCGCAAAGAGCCTGCCTGGACGTATCAGGAATCAATTCTTAGTAAACGGGTCATCATTTTCTGTGGCGGTGCATGTTTCTGGCAATGCGAAAATTCAGTCTGGGACATGCATGATCTTTCTCTAGAAAAACTTGCCGCGAAAAACATCGTCTCAGTCGGATCATCAGCTGTGTCAGAATTAACTTTCATGAGGCAATTTACAGTACCGTCATGGCCCGATTTCGGTCTTTACATAGATCTGATCTGTCCATACAATGGACGAAATCTTTCACATCAGAAAGATGGTCTTGCAGCATGCTTAGGGATTTTAAATCGTTTGTCTCCAGGCTTTCCAGACGGCTTTTTATATGGCCTACCGAAGCAGTTTCTCGACTATGCACTTTTGTGGCAACCATTGAAAGATTGCAATAGAAGAATTAGTTCATCTACAGACTGTTGTTCCTACCATCTTGGGCCTGGTGTGGATGGCAGTGCTTTGTGGATCCTTGGAGTTTCCAAGCTAGTTTTTGTCTTGATATAAATGACAACTTGCGGAACGATAAAGCTGGTTCTTGGAAACTCTTGGAGGTTAGCTCTTATAATAAGAAGGAATAGTATTATTATAAGGATAGTGGAAGATCTAGTTAGTTTAAACTATAGGGATAAATCGAATATATAGAATAAGAATTGAATTGAAGTCAATTTAGAAGAGCTAGGCTGAGTTGAGATGAAATTGCTTGCTTTTTCCTAGATTTTCTTTAAAGAATATTCTAGGTTTATATAGTTTATAATGAAATTCCAATATATTCTATGCTTATAAATAAGATCGATTTAAATCGTATTTTATAGAATCATTTTAGATAATAAAAAGAAAGTACAATCAATCAATTTAGCGAGGTTTTTTGTATATTTTCATCTAGTTCTATTTCATTCTATTTCATTATAAATCAATTTGATAAAAGATATTATTATACAATTATATGATAATATGATTTTATAATATAAGATTATATTATATGTGTATTAGTTATCAATATATCCCTTATTTGATAAGATATTAGTAAATGATTTAGTAAACTTATTATGAATCCTTATATATCTCTTTAATAGATGTATTAAATCAATCCTATTATATATCTTAATTCAGATTAATCTGATTCGTGAATTCGATCAATTTGATTTGAGCTAATGGTTTAGTAAGCCCATCAGCTTTCTGTTTATTAGTAGATATATAGATTAGGTTTAAATCCCCTAATCTAATAATATCTCTAATATAGTAGAATCTGATTATTATATGCTTGCTTCTTTTGTGGAATATAGGGTTTTTAGCAAGTGCTAGTGTAATCTGATTATCTGTGTATAGAGGAAATTTATTCTGCTTATATAAATTAAGTTCTAATAATAGCTTTTTAATATAAACAGTTTCTTTAGTAGTTAGGTTTATAATAATGAATTCAGATTCAGTTATAAAAAGGGTTACTACTGGCTGTAATTTAGATTTCCAATTAATAAGTCTATTTTCTAATATAAATATATATTTATTAATGGATTTATATATATTAATCTCCTTTTTATAATCGGTATTACAGAATTCTTGAATATAAGAATTTTTAATTTTAATATAATTTATATCCTTATTTATAGTTTCTTTTAAATATTTCAATATTCTTTTAATAGCTTGAATATATTCTGTGTTAGGATTAAATGAGAAACTAGCTAATCTAGATATAGAAAATACTATATCTAATTTAGTTCTAAAAGCTAAATATAATAAAAAGCCTATAATTTCTTGATATAATTTAATATCATTATTATTAGCTTTCCCTTTATTATGAATTAGCTTTATTTTTGGGTCTATTAGAGTGGAAACAGGATTGAAATTTAGTATATTGAATTTATTAAGTACCTTTTTAATATACTCTGATTGGTATAGTTTTAATATATTGTTAGTTCTTTTAATTTAAATACCTAGATAGTTTTTTATAGGATCTAGATTTTTTAGATTGAAGTGTTCCTTTAGATTATTAATAAATTCATTAATAATTTCTTGATTTAGAATTATTATAGTAATATCGTTAATATATACATTTAGAATTATATTCTTATTTTTATTGATAAAAATATATTCCTTTAAAATTAGGTTTATAAAGTTTAATTTATTTAATATGTTTTTTAGAATATGATATTATATTCTAATTAATTATTTTAGATTATATAAAGCTTTATTTAGCTTTAAAACTTTATTCTTTAGTTTGCTAAATTCTTTCAATAAATTTAATAAGAATAGTATATCGATATTGCTTCATACAAACACTAGTACCATATTGATTTTATGGATTAGTTAATTGTTTTGAAGAATTAATATAAATAAAAGCTTTTATATTATCAATTTAACTATTAATATATACATATTAATATAATCTAATTTATATAGCTATTCGAATTCTTTAATAATGAATTTAGCTTTGAATTCAATGAATTTATCTGAATCCTTTATTTCATATACCTATTTAATCCTTAAGATTTTATTATTATTAGAATTATTAATAATATCTCAAATTCTATTAAATTCAAGGGTGTTTATTTTGTATTTTATAGCTTTTAGTTAATATTCTTTTTTTGAAAAGCTAATAGCTTTTTTATAGATCTTAGATTTAATTAATATATAATCTAGCTTATTAATAATAATCTTTTTATTATTTTTAAATCTAATATTAAAAGCTAATTTAAGATTTTGATAATCTATTTCGATATTTACCCCCTTATTGATTGAATTGAAATACCCGGAAAAAGCAAGTTTATAATAGGAAATTATATGTTTTCTATTATCATCAAAACCTTTATTATCAGGAATTAAACCTCTTATATACTTAGATTACTATATATTAAATTCTATTGCCTCATCAGACATAGGTTTACCAAAAATAAGCTCATTAGAATCAATCTTTATACAATCGATTATTTCATTATTTTCATTGTTTTCATTTATTTCGGGATTAGCTTGACACCTATTAATACTAGTAATATCTTTATCCTTTATATTATTCTAAATAAATTAAAATTCGAGATCTTCTTCTTCCAATAGCTTTAGATCCTGGTTTTTATACTCATTAGAATATATAAAATCTTTTTGAATATCAATATCTCTTAAACTAATCATTCTTTTATTAACCGAAATATAAATCAAGTAATTATTAGATAAATCAAAACCTATTAATATACCTTTCCAAACTCTAAAATCCAGTTTTCTATTATAAATCTTTTTATTATTAATAATATAAATAAAAAAGCCTAGAATTCTAATATAGCTTAAATCAGGCTTTTTATTATATATTAATTCAAATAATAAATTATTAATAGAATTATTATATATTCTATTCTTAATATAAACAATAGCTTTAACTAGATATAGCTATAAATAAAATAGAATCTCTTTCTCCTTAATTATACAGATTAGTCTTTCGATTATATATTTGTTTAGTATCTCAGCTATTCTATTCTGAAAGTAAGTATACAAATTAATATATTCATATATAATCCTATAATTTCGAATAAAATTCAACCATTTATTCAAAAAGAACTTAAAAGCATTATTTAATCTTAATATTTTAATACTAATATTAAACTAATTTCTAATTAGATTATAGAATTCTATTAGAATATTATAAACCTGGGATTTGAATTTAATAAGATATACTCAAATAACTCTAATAGCCCAATCGATAAATATTAAAAAGTATTTTTCACCTTTAATTCTTATAGTTCTAAAAGATTCAGCTATATCTAAACTGAATTTTTTGAATTTAAAGCTTATTTCAAGGATTTTAAAGGATTCCTTATTTATTTTCTAATAGAATTTATCGAATTTATATAATTTATATACCTCTAAATCAGATTTAATTATATCTGATTGGATATTCAAGAATTTAATAATATAATCATTATTTATATAACCTAATCTCTTATAAATTAGATTGAGATCGACTTTATTCAATAATAAATCCGATTCTTGAATTGATTCCTTTTCAATTTTAAAAATATTTAAAATCCACCTTAAAATTAAAATAATATATATCAATTAGCCAAAAAGCTATAGTTTGTATATTAGCCTTTTTATAAATAATATAAATCTTATTTCCCGAAAACAATATAATTAGACTACCCTTTTGAGCTATTTTATTTGAACTGATAAAATAAAAGGCTATATTGGGAATATAATATACTCCCTACAATAACACCTCTGATTTATTATTAATTAGAATAGGAATATTTCCTATATTATTAATATAAAGCTTTTCCCTATTAACTATAATAATAAAATAATTATTTAATAGCTTATAATTTATAAACCATTCCCTATTGAGTAAATAATACTTTGTAATATCTGAATCTAATATAAATTTATATTTAAATCTAAGAAATCGATTAGTTAAATCTATATAATAATCTATAGTCATTAATTATTTATTAAAAATAAATTTATTCAAATCTTTTTTCGAATCTTTATTTAAATCTTTATTTAAATTTCTATTCAGATTCAATTTAAATCGCTTTTTATTATCCCCTTTATTAATCTTTAATTCAAAATATTTTATAAAGTATTTCGACTTTAAATACCCCTTTTTAAAGCAATACTTATAATAGAAAACTTTATTAAAGCTTATTTTATTAATATTTAAATCAATATTAGATTATATTCTAGTCTTTTCAAATATTAACTCGGAAAAGAGTTTATTCAGATCAATATTAGTTGTATTTTTAACTAGTTCTTTGTATTTTTGAAAACAAAATTATTGAAAGAATTAGGTAGACCTTTAAAAAGAAATTATATTATAAAAGCATTCGGAATATTGAAATTTATGGATTTTAGATAATTATACAATAATTAAATTGAATTAGTATATTTATTTATTCCTTTTAAATTAATATAATTAGATTTTATTAGTCTATTTAAATATTTTTCCATTAATTTAATAAAAGACTTTCTAAACATTTTATTAATAAAGTTCTATAGACTTTTAGTTATAGTTTTAGCCTTGAATTTTTCGATTAATTTGAAGCTAATTATAGATTTAATAGTTTTTAATACCTTTCTTTTATTTTTCTCGATATTTTGAAAGTTTTTTATTATATTTTATAATTAATTCAAGTGAAATAGGTTTTTCTGATTTGTTTATATATAAACTTTTATTAGATGAAATCTCTATACCATCGATATATAGCATAAAGCTATTTATTTTAAGAAAAAGCTTAGCTCGATTAATCCATTCAATATAATTAGATCTGCCTTTTAAAGGTTTAGATTTAAAATTGATACCAAAAGCCATTTTAAGTTCTTTATAAATTAATTAGTTTTATACTAATTAAATATTAATCTAAATAGATTAACTAGTTTTGGACTTGAATAGATTAAATAAATAAATCAATATAAAATCGATTTTAGTCTCGAGGATCGAATAGACCAGCCACCTTTTAAATTAGATTTTTATCTTAATTAATATAAAATAAAAACTAAATAAACTAAAACACCTTGATATAAAAAGAATTAATATATCACCCGTTATAGATAGTAATATAGCATAAATATATCGTCTAGAAATCTAATTTTATATACTCAATTAGGTTTAGCTTCAGGGATGCAGGCCTCAGGGTCTATATACAATAGTTTTCGATATGAATTCGATTGAATTGATTTGAAAAATTCGATATTCAACAGCTCAATAACGATATATATATAATATACAGCTTTAAATTAAGTTAATTCCTTTTTAAACTAATTTAGATTAGTTGGACTTATAATCTTTTAAAGGTTAACTTTTATAATAAAAAGGAATAATATTATTATAAGAATAGTGGAAAATCTAATCAGTTTAAACTATAGGGATAAATCAAATATATAGAATAAAAATTGAATTGAAATCAATTTAGAAGAGCTAGGTTAAATTGAGATAAAATTGCTTACTTTTTCTTAGATTTTCTTTAAAGAATATTCTAGATTTATATAGTTTATAATGAAATTCTAGTATATTCTATACTTATAAATAAAATCGATTTAAATCGTATCTTATAGAATCATTTTAGATAATAAAAAGAAAATACAATTAATCAATTTAGCAAGATTTCCTATATACTTCTATCTAATTCTATTTTATTTTATTCCATTATAAATCAATTTGATAAGAGATACTATTATACAACTATATGATAATATGATTTTATAATATAAGATTATATTATATATATATATTAATTATCAATATATCCCTAACTATTATTCTAAGGATTTTTTTGATAGTCAGCACCGATGGTGACCATTACCCTAAGGGGGGTAATAACCTAACCAAAAACACTCCAATTAGTTACTATTTCTCCTAATCTCAATTCTAAGTTTTTGAAAATCTGAAAAAAGAAATAAATAGAGATTTAATTGAATTTTTTATATATAAAATTAGTTTTCTAATATTCTTTAAATTGATAGATAAATATCGAATTGAAATAATTTTAAGTTTGATAAAGTTGAAAAAAAGCTATAATAATTTTCGAAAATAGAGTAATAGTAATTTGTAAAAAAGTATTAAAACTTATCAATTGATTACTATTCCTTCTAATTTCAATTTAGGGTTTTTCAAAAATCTAAAAAAAGAAATTTAATAGAGATTTAATTGAATTATTTATATATGAAATTAATTTCTTAATATTCTTCAAATTAATAGTTTAGTATTGAATTGAAATAACCCTAAGTTTGATAAGGTTATAGAAAAAGCTATAGTAATTTTCGAAAACAGGGTAATAGTGACTACTAAAATAAATCAATTTGGCTACCATTCTAAATCCAATTTATAATAAGAAATTTATAATTATTTTATAATAAACTAAAGCTTATTTTCATTTCTTTATTCAATTCTGAAAACAGATTTAGATTATCTTTTAAATTGATCAATCTATACTAATTTTATAAAAGATTGAATTTATATGTATAGAGGAAAATGATGATTAGCAAAAAGTAACGAGGGGAGTTAAATCATATAATCAATACTAATAATACTATACTATAATACTATACTATAATATTATACTATAATATTATATACTATAATACTATATTTTATAATAATATATACTATAATAATATATACTATAATAATATATACTATAATAATATATACTATAATAATATATACTATAATAATATATACTATAATAATATATACTATAATAATATATACTATCATATTTTTAATGGGCAGAACCCGTACAGTTTTATTCCACCCGGAGGGTAACCCGTTCGTATATACTAACTATTATTCTAAGGATTTTTTTAGTAGTCAGCACCAATAATAACCGTAACCCTAAGGGGGGTGGTAACTCAGCCAAAAAGCAACTAATTGATCACTACTCTTCCTAACTTCAATTTTAGGGTTTTTAATGATTTGAAAAAAGAAATAAAAAAAGATTCAATTGAACTTTCTATATATGAAATTACTTTTTCGATATCTTTCAAATTGATGGTTTTATATCGAATTAAAATAACCCTAAGTTTGATAAGGTTGAAAAAAAGCTATAATAATTTTCGAAAACAGGATAATAGTGACCCGCGAAAAATAACAAAACTCACCAATTAATCACCATTCTTTCTAACTTCAATTAAAGGCTTTTCGAAAATCTGAAAAAAGAAATATATAAAGATTCAATTGAATTATTTATATATGAAATTACTTTTTTGATATTTCTCGAATTAATAGTTAAATATTGAATTGAAATAACTCTAAATTTGAAGGAATTGAAAAGATTGAAAAAGCTATGGTAATTTTCGAAAAGTAGGGGGGAATGATAATCTACAAAATGAATCAATTTAATTATCACTCTAAATCTAATTTAGAATAAGAAATTTATAATTATTTTATAATAAACTAAAGCTTATTTTCATTTATCTATTCAATTCTGAAGATGGATTTAAATTATCTTTCAAATTGATCGATCTGTACTAGTTTTATAATAACTTGAATTTGTAAGTGCAGGGGGAGTGGTGACTAGCAAAAAGTAATGTGAGAAAGTTAAATCACATGATCAATACTAATACTAATAATATTATAATACTATATACTATAATACTATACTATACTATAATACTATACTACAATATTATACAATACTATACAATACTATACAATACTATACTATACTATACTACAATACTATACTACAATACTATACTACAATACTATACTACAATACTTTACTATAATACTATACTACAAGATCCTCAGTGGGGAGAACCCGTACTGTTTTATTCCACCCGGAGGGTAACTCGTTCGTGTATGTAACGTCTAACTATTATTCTAAGGATTTTTTTGATGATTAGTACTGGTGGTAACCACTACCCTAAGGGAAATAGTGACCTTTCCAAAAAGTTATTATTTGGTTACCATTCCTTTACAATTCAATTTTAGATTTTTCGAAAATCTGAAAAAAGGATTCAATAAAAATTCAATTGAATTATTTATATTTAATTTTACTTTTTCGATATTCCTTATATTAATTGATTTGTATAATTAACCCTAAAACTTAGGATTAAAAAGATTAAATGAAAACTATAATAATTTTCGAAAATAAAATAATAATGATCTACAAAATAAGGGAATTTAATTATTATTTCAAATTCAATATATAATAGAAAATCGATAAATATTTTATAAAAAGCTAGAATTTATTTTAATAAATTTATTGAATTCTGAAAATAGATTTTAATTATCTTTTAAATTGATTGATTTATACTAATTCCAAAAAGGTTTTAATATATAAATAATAAGAGTAGTAATGACCACCAAAAAATAATATAAAATAACTAAATCATATAATTACAACATCAATAATACTAAAATACTAATAAGAATACTACCTAATACTAATTTACTATTAATTTAAATACTAATAAGAATAATAATTAAAATACTAATTCAAAGAAAAATATAAATATTAAAATACTCATAAGAATACTAATTAGAATACTAACCTAAATACTAATAGAAATAATAAAAATACTAATAGAAATAATAAAAAGAATACTAAAATACTAATTAGAATATTAATCTAAATACCAATCTAAATACTAAAATACTAATCTAAATACTAATCTAAATAATAATCTAAATACTAATTTAAATACTCATTAAAATACTAATTAAAATATTAATTAAAATACTAATTAAAATACTAATTCAAAGAAAAATCTAAATACTAAAATACAAATAAAAATATTAATTTAAATACTAATCTGAATACTAATTCGAATACTAATAAGAATATTCAATAAAAAACTAAAAAGAATACTAACTATTATTCTAAGCATTTTTTTGGTGGTCAGCATTGGTGGTGACCATTACCCTAAGGGGAATGGTGATCCTTCCAAAAACTCTTTAATTGATTATTATCCTTTCTGATTTCAATTTTAGGGTTTTCGAAAATTTGAAAAAAGAAATAAATAGAAATTCAATTGAATTATATATATATAAAATTATTTTTTTGATATCTTTTAAATTAATAATTTAATATTAAATTGAAATAATCTTAAGTTTGATAAAATCGAATTTTAAGTTATAATAATTTTCGAAAGTAAGGGGAATAGTGATTATCAAAATAAATCAATTTGGTTATTACTATAAATCTTATTTATAATAGGAAATTTATAATTATTTTATAATAAATTAGAGTTTATTTTTAATTATTTATTTAATTTTGAAAATAGATTTAAATTATTTTTTGAATTAATCGATTTATATTAATTTTATAAAAAATTGAATTATAGGGGTAAGGGAAGTAATAATTAATTGGAAAGAGATGTAAGGTAATTGAATTATATAATTAATTCTAATAATAAGAATAAGAATAAAAATAAAAATAAAAATCAAAATAATAATAATAAAATTGAAAAAAAAAATATTTCAAAATTCTAACTATTATTCTAAGGATTTTTTTGGTGGTTAGCACCGGTGGTGATCATTATCCTAAGGGGGGTGGTGACCCTCCCAAAAACTCTTCAATTGGTTATTACTTCTTTATACTCCAATTTTAGGTTTTTCGAAAATCTGAAAAAAGGAATCGATAAAGATTTAATTAAATTATTTATATCAGAAATTACTTTTTTGATACTTTTCGAATTGATGGTTTTATATCGAATTGAAATAACCCTAAGTTTGATGAGGTTGTGGAAATAGGGAAGAGTGGTGACCAGCAAAATGAATCGATTTGATTATTACCTTAAATCTAATTTAGAATAAGAAATTTATAATTATTTTATAATAAACTAGGGTTTATTTTTATTTATTTATTCAATTCTGAAAACAGATTTAAATTATCTCTTGAATTGATTGATTTGTATTAATTTTATAAAAGGTTGAATATATAGAAGCAAGAAAAATGATGATTAGCCGAAAGAGTAGTGAGATAATTTAATTATATATAATTGATTTTAATAATAAAAATAAGAATAAAAATTAGAATTATAATAATAAAATTGAAAAAAACTATATTTCAGAATCCTGATATTCAAGAGGCTTTTTGATAATTTTAAATTAATAATATTAATTTTCAAATTTAAGGTTTATATATATATATTATAATAAGATTATCTAATTATTCAAATGAAATAATATGGAATTTTTATATTAATATTTAAATAGTTAATAATTATTAGTATTAATCAATATGATAATATAAGTAGAACTGCCCTGTATATAGTATAATATAACGAATTATATTATTAGGTTATAATTCAGAATTGTTTCTATTAATTTAATATAATATTAGCTAATAGTAATGCTCTGTATAATATTTGATTCGATATTAGTATTTTGTAATTGGATATAGGGTATGAGTTGATTTTTCGATATATTAGTTTTCCATATCCTTTTAACTATTATTCTAAGGATTTTTTTGGTAGTCAGTATCAATGGTGATTGTAACTCTAAGGGGGATAATGATCCTCCCAAAAACTCTCCAATTGGTTATCACTTTTTCTAGTTTCAATTTTAGGATTTTCGAAAATTTGAAAAAAGAAATGAATAGAGATTCAATTGAATTTTCTATATATGAAATTACTTTTTTGATACCTTTCAAATTGATAGTTTTATATCGAATTGAAATAACTCTAAGTTTGATGAGGTCGAACCCTAAGCTATGGTAATCTTCGAAAGTAGGGGGAGTGATAACCAGCAAAATGAATTAATTTGGCCATTATTATAAATTCTATTTATAATAGAAAATTTATAATTATTTTATAATAAACTAGGGCTTATTTTTATTTATTTATCGAATTCTGAAAACAGATTTAAATTATCTTTCGAATTGATCGATCTGTACTAATTTTCTAAAAGGTTGAATTTGTAGGAGCAGGGGGAGTGGTGATTAGCTGAAAGAGTGGTGGGGTAGTTGAATTATATATAATCGATTTTAATTCTAAAAATAAGAATAGGGTTTAGGGTTAGGGTTAGGGTTAGGGTTAGGGTTAGGTTAGGTTAGGGTTAGGGTTAGGGTTAGGGTTAGGGTTAGGGTTAGGGTTAG
>JANCTG010000026.1:0-147370 GCA_024478385.1 Botrytis elliptica
CTCTAACCCTTGTATAATATTCAATTAGAGACTTAGAAAAAAAAAAAGCTTTCGATCAAATTATATTAAAATTAATATTAAGTTTATTATATAATATAATAATAATATTCAAACTCTGATATATAATAATAATATAATAAGTTTTGTAATATCAATAAAAAAAGTAAGAAAAATCAAGATTTTTTATTACTAATTTCATACCCCTAAAATCTTATTCATACTACTATTTTAGGGATTAATATATATAATTTAAATTTTCCAATAAATTATATGTTTATAAAACCATATTCATAGAATGATTTCAAATTAAGAAAATTTCTTGGATTTATAATAAAGCCCTAATATAATAAATAATAAGATAATATAAAAATTGATTAACAATAAGCTATATTAGATTTTTGAATTATGTTTTTTGTATTTTTTGAATAATAACTTTTTTTTGTTTAAACTCATTTTAAAATATTATTAAGTATTCAATATTAGAAGTCTAATAAGAATCTTTTTTTAAAAGCTTATATTGTAAGCCTTATAAAAGCTAGCTTTGTAGTTTATAGGGGCTAGTTATAGGGGTTTAAGCTTATAATTTTAGGGCCTATAAAGGATAGCTACAAAAATTAGTGAGTAGTATTTTGATGGTACACGAACTATACTTCTATTATATCAGGGTAGTATACGGTACCCAATCAGAATACAGCTCAGATACTATATCCCATAGGAATACAATAGAGATACCGTTCTATATTCTCACTTAGATCATTCAGGAAATTTTTTAAATTCAAATAATGAAAATTATATATATTAATTCCTGAAATAATAATATAAATCGAATTTCAGAGACATAAAACTAATATCAAATAAAATATGATTTTTTATATCTCTTTTATTAATATTGTAAAAATTATTATATCATTATAATATTGATGTTTTAATAATATTATTATATTATATAATTAATTTAATATTGATTTTAATATGATTTAATTGAAAGCTTCTTTTCTTCAAGTCTCTAATTGAGTATAATACTAGTATTATTCAGGGATTCAAATACAGTACAGGAGTTCGAGTATAATACTAACACTATTCGAATACTATTCAGAGGTTCGGGAACTATAAAAGTACCACTCCATTAGTACTAGTACCACTAGTACCGTTCAGGGGTTCGGGAACCGTAGAAGTACCACTCCATTAGTACTAGCACTATACTTCCACTGTATTATCTCCTAGCTTGTCCCGTTAAGGTATCTATATTTAACCCTTTATTTATATTATATTTATTATTAACCCCAAAATCTTCACAATTTAATTAAATTCAATAATACAAATAATATTGAATATAATATGTTTTCTAAATTTAAAAATATATGATTTAAGAAAAACTTTTGCAACTTAATTTTTTTAAAAAATCTATTTTTAATTATATTTAATAATAAATATAAAGATGACTTATTAAGTTCAACTTCTTTATTTTATATAATGAATCTTTTGTTTTCACTTTTTAATAATAATTTATAAAAATTATAAAAAATCTTTTTTTATTTAATATTCCAATATTTTTATTTATAATTACAAATTGAATTATTATCTTTATATCTAATAATATTTATAATTTGCTTTATAACAAATATAATCAATACAAAATATTACAAATACTAAATATTATATTCTTAATTATTCTAAAAATCTAATATATTTCTATAATTATCATTTTTTTTAAATTTAGATAATAAAATAGTTGTAATGAACAAAGCTTTTATTCTTAATAAAGCTTTTATATAAATAAAAAAGAATTTAATCATTATCAAATTCTTTAATCAAAAAACCAATAAATATTTTGATAGAATCGTTTATTTTATTTATCAAAATAATTTGCTTTTTCTTTTCTTAAACATTAATAATTTTATCCAATTAATTAAAGAAAAAATATTATAATTTAATAAAATTTAAGTTATTCGAAATGTTTTTTCCTATTAAATATATTTATTATAATTGTTAAATAAATATATATAAAGAATTAATAGTTAACAACTATATAATATTATTAAAATATATTAATTATTATAATTGATTTGAAATAAATATAATGAATATTTTATTATCTTTCAATATAAAAATAATATTACAATACTTTTTATCAAAAACAAATTTGAAGTTGTTCAAAAAATAAAAAAGATTTAATGTAAAATAACTAATATATTTATCAAAATTCCTCAAACGGAAACATTAAGATTTCTATGATTATAATTTTTTCATTAAATATAAATACAAATATAATAAATTATGATTTAATATAAATAAATGAAATCCTTGTCTATTATTAATATAATCCTAATTCAGAATTAGATATAAAATTTTATGATTATAGTTTCAATATCTATTCGTTTTCAAAATAAAGATTTCAAATAAAAATTGAAATCAAATAAAAAAGAAAAAGAATATTCTTTATAATATAAGAAGTCCTAATGAATTTGATATATTTGATTTTAAGAAAGAATTTATCAATATTAATATAATATTATAAACTTTATAATAGAATATATATTTAATAAATCTAATAATATGATTTTGAAATTTGTTAAATTAATATTAATAAAAATATTTCCATATATATAATGATTCTAATAATTTTAGTTATTTAGTGAATCAATATTATTTATATTTAAAAATTATGAATAATTATCAATATTGAAATTATGATTATTAAAATTATTGTATTTTAATAAATTCCTAGGATTTTATAAGTTCTAAAGATTAAATTGTTTTTTCATCATATATATATATATATATATATATATATATATATATATATATAATAATGTTAATTTCTATATAATAAGTTTTTTCTTCAATTAATAAAAATAGAGATACTGTATTCAATTCATATTTTTGATTCGATTATTAGTTGAATAATAATAAACTAATGAATTTTATATTCTATTCAATAAAGCATAATTTTAATATTCGATATTATATATTTGAATTGAAAATACAATTTAGATATAAACACTTGAATTCAATATATTAATTTAATAATAATAATATAAGCTCTATTAATATTTTTAATGAGTTTATTTCTAAAGTTAATTATTACTTTTTTAAATATTCTTTTTATTAACATAATCAACAAAAATTATATATATGATAATTTGAATTATAAAATACAGATTATCATTATTTTATATTGAAATATAATCTCATTGAAATAATATTATTATAAAATCCAAGAAAGAAAACTAAATAAACTTTCTAATCTAATATGTATTAATATGATCTATCTTTTTCATTCTTTTTCTTTTATATATAAAATAATAATCAAAATATATATAACTAATTATATTATAATAAGTCTCTAAATACAAAAAGATATATTAAAATTATCTTTATGAATATAATATTTTAAAGGATATTCTTTAAAGAAGTTTAATCTTTTATAATATAATTTAAAAAATAAAATATAATTATTTAAAGAATATTACAAATAGAATTATAAATGATGAAAAGCTTTATAGAATTATTAATTAATATAAATTAGAATTTCATTTGAAATCGTTTTCATTTTATATTAATGAAACTCTTATTGAAAATATTACAAAGAAAATCAAGATTTTACATAACGAGGTTTTTAATTATCTTAATATTTTATTGATTTTGAATACGATCTTTTTTAAGATTGAAATGAATTAGATATTTCAAAATAGTCCTTATCTAATTTAATAAAAAAAATCAAATATAATATTATCAAGATTTTTAATATTTTATCAGAAATAGATTATATTATAATATGAATATTTAAGATTTATAAATTAAAAATCAATTATGCTTTTTTAAACTTTATAACTAATATAGAATATTTAGTCCCTTTTCATAAATTTGAAAACTCATTGAAAGGATTATATTATATAAAGTTAATAAAGAAAGAATTTCTTATTCATTTTCAATATTCATTTATATTCATTTTTCTTATTTTAAAAGATTGCGAAAGAATTATAATCTATTATTGAACATTAATTATATTAATTAATAATATTTTCAATTCATAAAATTAAAGAACTCTTTTCAAAGGAATTATTTTAAATTTAAATTATAAATATAAATCTTTATGATGAGTTTTTATAAATTTTCAAATTAGTTTTTATAAGATTTATAATATGAATCTTAAAAGAATTCCTATTAGGTTTTGAATAATAATTTTTAAATGATTTTTTAAAATAAGTTTAAATTAAAAAACCATTATTGAAAGAAATAGAAAAAATACAATCAGAATTTTTCAATTTATATTGATAAATAATCAATTTCATATAATATTATTATTTATTATATCAAAATTTTCTTTTAAATGTAATAAATTTTATAAATTGGATATCATTATATAATTTTTTTTTGAATATGTAATTTATTGAATTCGAATAATTTAGATTATATATATGAATCTCTGAAAAAATATTAAAAATTGAATTTTAAGGATCTGAAACTAATATAAGTCAAAACATAACTTTTCTTTTTTTGAATCAATATTATAAAATTTATTATTTTGTTATTATATTCAAACTTCAAAAATATCATTATTTTTTATAACTAATCTAATATAAATTTTAATTTAATTTTGTTGAAAACTTTTTTTTTCAGATTTTCGATCGAATATAATATCAGTATTATTTAAATATTATTCGAAGATTCAAATATTGTTTTATTAGTATTAATGTTATAAGTATTGTTTAAAAATTTTGAAATCATAGAAATACTATTTTATTAATATTAATATTATACCTTAATGGCCCAAGTGGGAATATGGAACAGTACCCCCACTGTACCCCCACGGGATATAGTGTCTGAGCTATATTCTGATTGAGTACTATACGCGATCCTGGTACGGTGGAAGTACTGTTCGGGCTTGGCGCACCGTCAAAGTACTACTCGCTAGTCCCTGTAGCACCCCTGTAGCTATACCCTGTAGGCCTTAAAGCTAGCTCTTATAGGGCTTACAATACAGGTCTAAAAAAGGTTCTTATTAGGCTTTTCGTATTGAATGCTGAGTAATCTTTTAAAGTAGGTCTAGGCAAAAAAAGCTATTATTTAAAAAAATACAAAAAATATAATATAACTTGATTACTAATCAATCTTTATATAATATTACTATTTAATATATTAGGGCTTTATTATAAATATAATAAATTTTATAAATTCAAAATCATTATATGAATATAATTTATTAAATTTGAATAATTTGAATTAAATATATTAATCTCTGAAATAGTATTATAAATCGGGTTTCAGGGGTATGAAATTAGTATTAAATGAAATACGATTTTTCTCACTTTTTTTATTAATATTATAAAATTTATTATATTGTTATTATATTAGAGTTTTAATATTATTATTGTATCATATAATTATTTTAATATTAATTTTAATATAATCTGATTGAAAGCTTGTTTTCTCTGAATTCCTAATTGAGTACAATACTAATACCGTACAGGGTTTCGAATACTGTACTAGCACCGTACAGGGTTTCAAGTACCATACTAGCACCGTTCGGGTACTGTTCAGGGGTTCGAGTACCGTTCGAGGGATCGAGTACTGTAGAAATACCACTAGTACAATAGAAATACCCCCTCATTAATACTAGCACTATATTTCCACTGTATTATCTCCTGGCTTGTTCGGTTAAGGTATTTTTATTATATTTTTTTCTGATTTGTTTTCTTAAGATAATTTTAGAATTCCTTATATAAGATTAGTATTATATTTAATCAAAAATATTGAAAAAAGCTTTTATTGATATTATACAAAATTCATTTTTTATTCAATTATATTATAAACAGATCTTATTTAAACTTAAAAAAATCAATAATGAAATAAATTTAATGATATAAATTGAAAAAAAATTAATATTTTATTGAATTGTAATTTCAAACTTCTGAAAATCGATTTATTATACATTCTCAAAAATTAATGTATATAATTTATATAATTCATATAATTCATTGATGAATTATATATTCATAAATCTAAATTTATATAGTAATTTCAGATTTAAAAAAATTAATATATTATAAAATCAAGTATTAATATAATAAATGATACTATTATACAAATTTTGAATATTGAATAAATCAAATTTGTTTTTTTATATATATTTTTTGTTTGATTTTAAATTATTATCTTCTTTTGTTGAGATTTATTTTGAAATATTGATAAGTATTTAATATAATAGTTTATGATGTTTATTTTCATTATTTTAAATTTATATTATGAAACTTAAAGGGATTTGCTGAATGATTTATATTTAAATTTATAATAAGATATTTTAATAATTCAAGTTAGGAAGTAATATAGTGGAAGTGTGATACTAATATAGTTCTAATAGTATTTTATGATATTTAAAAAATTGAATGGTATTTGAATCTCTGAATAGTATTGGAATTCTTAAACAATATTCAATTTTCTAAATAATATTCGAATAGTGCTAGTATTATATTTCAACTTTTATATAATATTTGAATAATATTAGTATTGTATTTGGACCCCTGTATTGTATCTGATCAAAGATTCAAAGGAAAAAAAAAGCTTTCAGTCAAATTATATTAAAATTGATATGAAATTAATTATGTAATATGACAGTATTATGAAAACTTTTATAAAATAAATATATTATAAATTTTGAAATATTAATATAAAAACATAAATTTTTTTATTTCAATTAATATTAATTTCATACCCCTGAAATCCAATTTATATTATTATTTCAAAAATTCATATACATAAGTCAAATTATCCAAGTTTAAGAAATTATATATTTATAAAACTATATTCTTATAATAATTTCGAATTAATAAAATTTATTATATTTCTAATAAAACCCTAATATAATAGATAATAAAGATATATAAAAATTGATTAGTAATCAAGCTTCATCAGATTTTTCGATTGTATTTTTTATATCTTTTTTTCTTTAAATCTATTTTAAAAGATTATTGAATATTTAATATTAAAAATCTAATGGGAATCCTTTTTTTAAATGTCTATATAATAAGCTCTATAAGGGCTAGTTTTATAGTCTACAGACATTAGTTACAGCGATTTAAGCCTATAACTATAAGGCTTATCAGGATTAGTTATAAGAGTACTACAAAAACTAGCAAATAGTATTTTGATAATATACAAATTATATAAACAGTACTTTCATTATACTAAGAATATGTATAATACTCAATTAAAATATAATTCAGATATTGTATTCTGTGGGGATATAGCAAAGGTCCTGTTTCATATTTTCATTTAAATTATTACAATATAATTGTAAGAATTAATAAGTTGTATTTCAATAATATATTAAAACACAAATGACATTTATATTTTAATAGAATTATATATACTATTTGATAGAAATAGAATTCAAGAACTATATTTCATAGGAATATTGTTTCACAATCCTACTTTTATTATTAAAATAATCATCTTTCCAAATATTGATATAAAAAAAGAATCAATTGAAAATGATACAGAATATAATATTAGTATTATTTATTAATAACTTTTCCATTTTTTCTGAAAAGATTCAAAATGTAAAACTAATTATCAAAAGGAAAGATTTTCAGATTATTTACAGATTCCTAGAATCCCTTTTCCTTTTTTCTTTTTAATTATTGTAATAATTTTGAAACCGAATTCTTTTTTACCAACGACGAGTATCAATAGTACTAATAATACTAATAATACTAATAATACTAATAATACTAATAATACTAATAATACTAATAATACTAATAATACTAATAATACTAATAATACTAATAATACTAATAATACTAATAATACTAATAATACTAATAATACTAATAATACTAATAATACTAATAATACTAATAATACTAATAATACTAATAATACTGATAATTTTATAATTTTATAATTTTATATAATATAATATGTATGGGGGCCAGCCCCCATACACCCGATCCTCGCTAGGCTCGAGTTCAAATTGATATAAAATTTCTATTATTATTATTATTATTATTATCTTTTAAGTTTTATTTTATTATTTTCTCATTTATTGGATTTATTAGATTTATTAGATTTTTTAGATTTTTTAGATTTTTTAGATTTTTTAGATTTTTTAGATTTTTTAGATTTTTTAGATTTTTTAGATTTTTTAGATTTTTTAGATTTTTTAGATTTTTTAGATTTTTTAGATTTTTTAGATTTTTTAGATTTTTTAGATTTTTTAGATTTTTTAGATTTTTTAGATTTTTTAGATTTTTTAGATTTTTTAGATTTTTTAGATTTTTTAGATTTTTTAGATTTTTTAGATTTTTTAGATTTATTAAATACAATTTCCTTCGACTTATTTTCTGAGTTTTTTAGTTTAATAATTCATTAGGTAATTCAATAATTGAAAAATTTAATAATTTCATATTATAATTTTTGATTGATTTGATGATTCATTAGTAATGAAATAATAGAATAATAGAATAATAAAATAGAAATTCATCTTCGATTTTGAGTCGGTTTTCGATTGATTTTTTTTTGAACTGTTTATTTAATTTCTTTTTGATATCTTTCTATAAATCCTCCTATATATATTCTAATACAAATTCTAATATAGATTTTAACACAAATTCTCCTTTAGATTCTTTCATAAATTCTGATTTAAATTGATAATGAAAAATATCAAAAACAATTATATTCCAAGTATCCTGATCCCTATTCATAAATCTATTTTAAATTGTATTTTTATTAATTACTTTTATCAATTATTCAATTTTATCCTTATTATAAAGCTTTTTCCAAAATCAATAATAATATTTAAAAGCTTGTAATTATTCTCATTTTATTATTCCTTTTTTAACGAAGTGTTTTTTTTAAACTACACATTAAATCGAAATAATTTTCTAAATTTTCTAAGTTTTTATAAACTTTCTTTTTCTTTATCCGATCACAATAACTCTATTCTCATATCAATAATAATTCATAATTTTTTGAAAAACAATTATGTTTATTAATCCATAGATTTGATATATTTACAAACATATAGAAAAATTAAGATTGATTCTTATAAATCTAATATATAGAACTTTTCTTAATTGATTTTTCATTCTCAAATCTTATTATTCTATATTGAATTCAAAACATTGTAAAATTTTTAATTTTTTTTTTAATTTTAATTTCATAATTTTATTGAAGATTGATAAGATAATATTTTCAATAAATATGTTTAAATCAATTGAATTTTATGATATGTTTTGTTTGAAATTAATAAAATATTGAAGTTTCAAAAGTTTTAGAAATTTAGTAATTACTTATAAAATAATGTTTTGTTATAAGACTTTACAATTGATAATAATCTTTTCAAGTATAATTAAATTATATATAATCAGAAAATTCTAATTGAATATTATTCTCAAAGTTTTTGAATCATTTAATTTTTTTTGCTGATAAATACTATATAATATTTAAAATAAATCTGTTAATTGTTAATATTTTTGGTTTTATTATTATAAATCAAATAATCAATCTTATTAATATTATTATTTATTTTGTTTTGAAAAAATATAAACATATCGAAATATAATCTTATCACCTCTACATTTTATAATCTAATATAATTCTGTAATTAATAATATTTCAATAATTTATTTTTATTCCAATTTTAAATATATATTCGATAATAAAATTTTAATTCGAGAAGAAATTCAATTATAAATTAGGATCAAGTCTATTGATTAAAAGTCTTTTAAATATGAAATTGAATAAATTATAAATTTGCTTTTTTTGAATCTTTTTATTCCTTTCAATTTGTCAATAATAGAATTGAAATTAAAATCATTAATAAAAAAATGGATTGTATGTTATAATCCTAATTATTAAAATCATTGAAAATGATTATAATCTATTACATATATATTAGAGATTTTTTTTTAATAATTTGGTTATTTGTAGAAAGCAATGTTTTATGTACATCAGAAATTCGATTTGTATATTATTAGTTCAGAACAAATCGTAAATCTATTTATTTTTTTGATTACAAATCTTTAATAATATTCTAAATATTATGATATTTAAGTTTGATAATAAAAAATCTTTTAAATCAATAATAGATTCTTTTGAATCAGTTCACTTGGATTGATATAAGTTATATAAAAGAGAAAAAAAAGTAATAATTATATAAAAGAGATTAAAAATTCTAAAATGATATGGGTTTTGATGATGCTAATTTCAAAATTGAGATTTCATTAAGAATTTGAAGTTTATATAAAATAAATTTTAATAGAAATGATATCATTCAGTTGAAAGAAATGATAGGATTTACATCAAATATAATAAATAAATTTTTAATAAAAATAGGTTTTATATTATTTTTGATATATAGAATTTGAAACGTAATCTATGATTGAAAATTGATTAATTGAAAAAAAATGTAAATACTTTATACATAAATATTAAAATATTTGAATTTAATAAAAATCAATAAATTTAAAACGAAAGATTCAGAACTTGAAATCGAACAATATTTTAGAGTTTTATAAATTGAAAACTTTTTACTGAAATTTATTGTATATCAATAAATTATAATTAATAAAAAAAATTGATTAAAAAGTAAGTCAAAAAAATTGAAGATTTGAAAATTTCAAAGAATCAAATGAATATTTTCGATTAATTTAGAGGTTTAAGATCTGTAATAAGAAATGGGGAATTAAAAAAAAAGGAAAAAAAGGGATTAACAAAAGAAAGGGATTAGAGAAAGAAAGAAAAGGATTAGGGAAAAAAAGATAAAAAGAAAAAGGAATCAAAGAAAAGAGAGGATTTTTTGAAAAAAAAGGAATTAAAAAAAAAGAATAAAAAAGGGAAAAAGGTAGGAAATAGAGAAAAGAAGAGGATTAAAAAGAAGAAAAGAAAGGAAAAGAACTAGATTTCAAAGAAAGAATTAGATTTATGGAATCAAGATTAGATTTATAAGAAGGAAATAGATTTATTAGATTTATTAGATTTATTAGATTTATTAGATTTATTACAAGGGAATAGATTTATTTGATTTATTAGATTTATAAAAAGCGAATAGATTCATTAGATTTATTAGATTTATGAGATTTATAATATTTATGAGATTTGTAATATTTATGAGATTTATAATATTTATGAGATTTATAATATTTATGAGATTTATAATATTTATTAGATTTATTAGATTTATTAGATTTATTAGATTTATTAGATTTATTAGATTTATTAGATTTATTAGATTTATTAGATTTATTAGATTTATTAGATTTATTAGATTTATTAGATTTATTAGATTTATTAGATTTATTAGATTTATTAGATTTATTAGATTTATTAGATTTATAAAAAAGGAACAGATTGATTAGGTTTAAGGTAAAAGGCGCCTTCGGCGCCCTTATGCGAGCTACAAGCGAGAGGCTAGCTAAATCCATCTATTATTATTATTATTTTTATTTTATTATTATTTTTATTTTATTATTATTTTTATTTTATTATTATTTTCAATCCTATTTTTCTTATCATTCTTATTATCATTTTTATTATCATTTTTATTATCATTTTTATTATCATTTTTATTATCATTTTTATTATCGTTTTTATTATCATTTTTATTATTATTTTTATCATTCTTTTTATTACTATTTCTATTATTCATTTTTATTATTATTATTTTTATTATTTTATTATCACTTTTATTATTACTATTTTTTTTATTACTATTTTTTTTATTACTATTTTTTTTATTACTATTTTTTTTATTACTATTTTTTTTATTACTTTTTTTTTTTTTTCATCAACAGTTGAACATATTCCACTGAAAACTCTATATAAATTATTACTTTTAAAAGCTTACAATTTCTTAAGTAACTTCAAAATGAAAATCTAAAACTAAGAATCTTGTTTATTTTTAGAATTCTTCAAATTACACACGATGAAACTAAATGTCAATCCTAAATAATATTAAAAATAATCTTAAAAAGTACTAAGAAGACTATTATTACTTTTAGCTATAAAAAGCCAAGAAGAAGCTTATATTAATATATTATAAAAGCATTTGATATAGAATTCAACTTATACTTTATTATTAATAATCTAAGAAGTTTATTTAGAAATCTTTCAACAATATTAATTCAATTTCAAAGTTTAAATGAAAACCTAACTATTTTATCACTTTATTATAAATAAATTCTGAAATATAAAATTACATCCTCATTTGAATTTTATTTTATATAATATTCGTTTAATAAATGATCAATTATTGAGATCTTTCATAATAATTTCATAAAATATTATAAGAAGTTTAATTATTCAAATCTAAATTTCAAACCCTTCTGTAAATTATAGAATCAAGCTTTGTTTTATATTATCTATTATATTAAATCCTAAGTTATTTTTAATTAATATTTATTTCAAATAATTATCTTACCTATTCAATTAAAAAAATCAAATACTTTGTTTCGATTTTGGGCAAAAGTTTTCGAATGTATAAATTCTTTTTTTTATCAATTTTTCTATTTTTATTTCTTTTTCATAATACTCTCTCTATATCCCTTTCATATATTAATCATCTACCTAGGTGAAAAGGAAATCTTTTTTGTCTTCGAATTTCTTTTCATCTCTTTAAATATTTTTGACGATAATATTAAATCAATTTAATTAATTATTTTCTTATTCTAATCCTCTTTCAATATTTATAGTTTATCTAAAAAAATTATTTCTTTATTCTGTAGTCTTTTAACAGCATTAAAATTAATCTTTCGATTTTTTTCTATAACAAAACTAAATATAACTCTCAATCAAATTATATTCTTTTTAAATCAATAGAAGGACAATCATTTATAAGGTTTATTGTAAATTAGAATTGCTTTCTATAATTATTTAAATATCTTGATTTCAAAATTCTCAGTTTAACATATCTCTATATCTTCCAGAAAGTCATAGAATACAGATTTTAAATCTTTCTCACCAGATGGAAATCAACATGACCACTACCCCTTCTAAATATACCTTCTGAACCAATCAGCTTTCAGACAATGAGGGTGTTTCAAATCATGTAAATGAGGTATATTTTTGATTTATAGATAATGAGAGTTTATATAGATTTCACATATATTTTAAGGATATTTTTATACAGTAAATAATATTTATAAGTCTATATAAAATTATATTAATGATCTAATATTTATATAGTAATATATTCAATTCTTTCTAATAGATTTCTTATATCTATTAAAACACTATATGAATCTCTAATTTTAGGATTCATTAATTCTTTAGATATATAGATATTAAAGAAATCAAGATTGTTAATAAATTCATCAATTTTGATATTTACAAATTTGTTTAAAATTCAGAATTTTTTCCGAAATAAGTAAGATAAATATTTTTGTTAAAAGGCTTAATAATTAAAAAAAGAAATCCTAAAAGAATATGTCATAATATTTCTTTTAGATATATATAATGAATAAAATTTTATTTACATAAAAATTCTTTTGGAAATTTCATTCATTAAAAGATAGATTATCTCATATTTATATTATATTTTGATTATATTTTGATTATATATATGGAATATAAAGATTTCATATAATATTGTAGAGTTTCGAATATTAAAATGTAAATTTGAAACATTCTCATAATTATTAAGAGATTTTTGATCATTTCATATTTTACTAAAACTCGCCAATTTAATACAAAAGTATTCTAAATCATATTTTCTATTATTTTTATTAATAGTAGAAAAGTTTGATTATTTTTCATTTTTAATATCTTAACTATTAATATTAATCGAATCCCCCAAAATCATTTAATTTCATATCAATATCTTTCTTCATTGTGAACATTCCTTTGATTTTTCTTATTTTTTGAAAAATTTATTCTTTTTATGTTTAATTTGAAATACTAATAAGGGATATAAAAGAAGCTTGTCTTTATATTAATGTATATATAAATACATACTCTTATACCTTTATAATTATTTATTCCTAGGAATCATATCTGACTTTTAAAAGTTTCGAATAACATTAGTCTTATTTTAATTAATAAAAAAAGAAGTTTTCAAATAGATCTTGAGTTTCATATATATTAATTACTTTTTGGGGTATTGAATAAATCTATGGCTTAAGATATCCGTATATCTATCAAAACATTTTTATGACTGATCTTATACCGGCTCAATGAAAGTTAATAAATACCACTACTACTACTTCGAGCTAGAAGCAAGAGGCAAGAAAAGTATTTGAATATATTCTATAATTATCATCAGATTTATTATCTTCACATTTATTATCTTCACAGTTATTATCTTCACATTTATCATCTTTACATTTATTATCTTTACATTTATTATCTTCACATTTATTATCTTCACATTTACATTTATTATCTTTAGATTTATTATCTTTAAATTTATTATTTTTAAATTTATTTTCAAATTTATTATCTTTAGATTTATTATCTTTAAATTCATTATCTTTAGATTTATCATTATTAATTTTATTATTTTTAAGAAAACTTATTATTAGATCTATGATTGTTGGATTTTTTAATTATCCTGTTTAGACTGAGATACAGATTACTCTTTTGGAAAGCTTCGGATCTTTATATTAATTCAAATTTCACGTTTGAAAAATAGAAATCTTTCTTATATTTAGTATTCTAAAAGTTACATATTATATATAACTATGGTTATGAGTTCTAAATTATATTAAAAATGATTATATAGAGTACTAATAAGCTTATCGTCATTTTCTTATATATATGACTAATAAAAAAGTTATATATATATTATTTCTTAATTCCTTATTTAATAGGAAAAAATGGTTTTTAATTAAGACATATTAAAAACTTCAAAATACAAGTTTACATGAGATATCAAAAATTTATCATTTTCGAATATTTCAAACCTGTTTATAATATATTGTAATACAATAACCTTAAAACGTATAATTGAATATTCTATAAAACAGGTGCCAACTTTTTGCGTGTAAGTTTGGCACCAGATTTTTGACACTGCTTGTTTTTTGAATCTGAAATTGCATACACCAATACTGTCGTCGCTTCCCTTTCTCACATTTGTTACTTAGTTTTCCTTTCCTTCCTCTTTCTTCTTTCCTTTTTTCTCTTTCCCTTCATTCACTCTTCAATATTTATTACGATCCAGAAGCGCGATGAATACAACACCATTCTATTTTCAATAGAAGTTCAGTTTTGATCATCATTGTCATCGCCACTTCTATCGTCGCATGTGAATTTATCAAGGACGAATGAGTGCATTTCGTCAATTCGATTCACCTTGTACAATTTATATTTTCTCACTTACTTATAATACCTTTCCATCATATCGCATAACACATACACATTGACAGTCAATCACAACTTCTTTTCAACAAAGTTGCATTTACACGATTCAAATTGAACGACTCCCAATCCGCATTCACTTTCGTTCAACCTCGACTCAACGCAGTATATCAAAATCATGTCTCCATCGGTACCACGGCTTGATACTTCGCGATCTGGTTCACAAGTACAAACACGCTACACAACTCGATTGCAATCACAACAAGTTTCTTATTCGTCTTCTCTTTCTGTCTCATCCACAGAAGAGGATTCCTCAATTTCGAACACAAATAGAATGGCAAACATCACAACATCCTTCTTACAAGCAATTTCCGAATTAAAAGAGAGTCTGCAGTGGATAGGGATTCGAGAAGAAGAATTGAGAAGATGCTGGATACGACTTGTTGAGTTATTTGAGACTATCAAAAGCATCGAGATGGACATGAAGGCAGATGAGAATAGTGTTGGAGGACTGCTGGCAGATGGAGATGATGCGATATCTGAGAAGGAAGATGCATCTGGACCAACTTTATCACCCAATACCCAAAGATCCCCATCCTCGCCGCTCCCGTCGTCGTTCATAAATGGAAGTGCAAGGTTTTTAGAGGAACAGTTAATGGAGGGAAGAGATACATGTAACAATTTCGTAAATAAACCGGAAAACCAGAGGACGGACGTGCATTCAAGTGAGCCACAGTCCAACGATTTCGATTCATCCGCTATCCATTCCTTTCCCCCCCCAAGCAGCGCCAGCGCCAGGCTCAACCGATATTCAATCACCGAAAACGACACCGTTCAACAATTCATCCTTTACGAATTACAATTGTCATCGAGCGAGCTCGAATCTATTATTCATGCTACCTATCGCAGCAATTACAATAACTTGAAAAAAGACATCAAAACTTTGGTTGATAAAGTGATAGTGGTGTTGGAGTTGCGAGGATGGTGGGAAATATACTTTTGGTGGGGAAGGGAGATTGTGGAGAGTAGAAAGGCAATGAGATTAGTGCATAGAATTGTCAAGATAAGGAGGAAATACGAGCAGGGTGTAAGCAGCAGGAATGCGAAGGCAAAGGATGTGAAAGGGAGGAAGGATGGTCTGATGTCATTGTCAGCACAAGACTTGCACGATGCATTCAATATGGCAAGAAAGGAAAGAAGATCAGTGCAAGGAATGTCAACAAACAGGAACGTTTTTGTATTGGAAGATGTCAAGAGAATGTACGACGATTCGATGGCTATGATCAAAGCTGGGTACGACAGTGGCGATTTGGTCACGAAAGTAAATGCAAATAAGAAGACGGGAGATGTAAAAGGAGGATCAGTCAAGAAGATTGATGAGGAGGAACAGCAGGAGGGATTTGAACACATGAACAATGAGGATGAGGATGAAGATGAGGTCGAGGACGAAGACGACAATCAAAATGGTATCGATCTTGACACCGATCCGAATGATTTCTATCATGCCGCCGACAACGATATTATTCCGAATACCACTTCTGCTACAATTCATAACAGTATTGATAACGGAGAGATCGAAGCTAATGATAGTCGTTTGGCGGAAGATGGTTCTGGCTATGTCATAGACTTCGTTTCGGGTGTTGATGAGGACAATGTGAATGATGATGATATCTCTATGCCAGAGATTTCCCGATGTGCTCCGAGGGAACCACTACTGGATTTACAACTGGATCATTCTTCCGATTTAGCACTCGATAATCTGTCGCAGCCAGGAATTTCCCCCTTACAACATTGTATTCACCTTCCCGATCTCAAAGATCCTAATTATAGGAAACGGAGAAGACTTTCAATAACGCCGCCCTTTCACACGCCTGATAATGATCAACTTAAACAACATCAAAGCAAAGATAATGGTTCTTTCCGACTTGAGGCAGACAAAGAGGGATTTCTGAATCAAGATTTGGCTATGGGATTGATTGATGAAAGAAGGAAGTCTGAAGAGGTCTGGAGATTGAGCACGATGAAAAAGATTGATACGAATGGAAATCATGGCAGACAGGCCAAAAAAGAGGCGCAGAGTTCAACAGAGGGAAGTGATGGGATTCAATCGGAGAAAGAAATAGTTCCGGGACTTCTAAAAATGAATTTTGAATCTCGGGATGGACATGGAAAGAGAAAGGCAAACTTATCCAACAGCAAATTAGAGCTTTTGAATATCTCGTCTGATTCTGATTTTGAGTTCACAACCAGTCCGTCAAAACCAACAGTTAGACCCCAAGGTGAAGATGGTACGATTTCAACAGATGAATTGTTGTGTGGAATTTCTCGACCTACACAATGGAACGATGAGACCTTACAGTGTATTCTTTCCACATTTGCCATCCCTAGGAATACCTTCATTCTACATCCGCTTGCAATAAGCTTAGAGAACACAACGTTCTTTTTCAAGAGATATTGGGAATTTGAAAGGATTATTGGAGCTGTGTTTCATCATGGACCGGAAGGTTCTAGGAGTGAAGAATATGAAAGTGGGAGCCGAAGGGAGAAGGGATTCAAGGAGGGCAAAGAAGCATGCATAGGTCATTGGACACTGGTTCTTGTTGAACCATGGCAAAATTGTTGGACGCATTTCGATTCCATCGCATCCCAGAAGCGGTATGAGAGGGTTGAGATCATGATGAAGGATTGGATTGGAAGACAATTAGAACAGCGTAAATCATCCTTCAACAGCCCCTTAACGACAGAAGATTCCCTGCCATTCGAATCTTTACCCTCCACTGCAATTTTATTCAACAAAAAGGAGCAAAAAACTCGGCAACAACGATTTAGCCCCTCCTCCTCTTCTATCTCTAGCAAAAGGATCAAATGTATGCAACAATCAGACGGAGTGTCCTGTGGATTTTTTGTAGCGTCTTTTTGTTGGTGGGTTCTGAACGATGCCAAAGAAACCAATTTTGCCTGGTTTGATGAGACTGAAATGAGGAGATTATTGAGGTCATGGGTAAAACTGAGGTTGGAGTGGAGTAATGGGCATGTTGGTAGAAATGTTGAGGTTGATAGCGATGTGATTGAGAATAAGGTTGTGAATGGAATGCTTCAAGCTTCAATGCAGGAAAAGATGGGTGAAAAAGCGGAAAGAGTTAAAAACAATACTACTATTTCGCGAAATACAACTTCTACGTTCAAAACCAAGGGAGAAGCATGCAGAGATGAGCATGAATTCGATACAGATAGGGCGAAACAAGATTTGCAAGAAGAGTCTCCCGCAGTTGTTATGAATGGGGAAACTGAGAAGAGGATTGATCACAGTAAGAGCGGCAATCGAATTCTTGATAATGAAATAGCAATTTCATTGTCATTGGGATCACAACCTGATGCTCATCAAACAGCAAAATCCGCATCACTTACGCAAGAAAAAAAGCCGGAACATGTGCAGGTTCATTTGGGATCAAAGGATCGTGAAGATGTAGGTATCTATGGGAATGGAAAATTTAGTAGTGTGGTTATGGAATCACGGGAAGTCAGTCAAGATGAACCCACAAAGCGTTTCAGTAAGGATGGGTTAGGAATTAGGGTCAAAATCAACGATACATGTTCCACAATCACAACCACGAATTCGAATAAATATACAGACAAGTCTGCAAAAATCACAAATTATTTGTCATTAACACAGCCAACGATAGTATCAGTCGAGTATCCACACGATAAGACAAATGAGAATACAGATGAACGGAATAAGAGAGAGACAGAAGAAAGGGAAACGACAAAGGAAAGTGAAGAGATGAATGGCACTGATGATTCGAATTTGAGAGAACTTTTGAAGTTGATGAACACAGCGAAGAGAAAATATGACGAGTTCCTGGAGGAGAATGAAGAAAAAGCAAGAACTTTGAAGGCGGAGATAGCATTAATTAGGGAGAAGATTAAAGAAGTAAATGCTGTGATGGAGTTACAGAATGAGGATTTGAAGAAAAAGGTACAATTGATTCGAGAGTTCCAAGGAAAAGTGGAGAAAAAACGGAAAGTTCTGGGTAGATTCATTGGAGATGGGGAGGAAACGGAGCAATGGCATGCTGGCAAGCAAAATATGAAGGGGACCGAAGAAGACGAAGTAGAAAAAGAAGTTGGCGAAATCAAAAGAGAAATGGAGAGAACAATAAGGGAAAGGTTAGAAAAAGAGATTAAAGATATTGATGAGAAGTTGAAATGTGTTGACAATGAACGTCTGGGACTGAGGGCAGTAGTTGAAGCAGCCGAGAAAGAAATTATGGGATTCAGGAAAGGGATGGAAGAGAGTAAGGCAAGGCTGAGAATAGTAGAGGGTAGGATAGATGAGGCTAGAGGATGGATCAAGCGAATCATGATTGACGGACAATGAGCAATGATAGGTATATATAATAGGAGACAGGAGATATATAACAAAAAATGAAACATCTTGAAAGATTTAATAAAGAACATAGCTATCTTATTGATCTAGTTGACTCTTTAGTATTTTAATCGAGAATTCTGCTATGTACAACCCCTAATAGCTGTAATTGAGTTTATTATTTTTCATAGATATTATAAGAATTAGAGCTTTGGCTTATTATATATTGAGTAAAGATATATCGAATCCTTTTATTTACTTAATTTTTAAACTATATATCATTTCGATTATAGATTATCTAGAATTAATATAATTATTGAATACAACTTACGATAATCTATATCGAACATTTTATTAAAATTAAAGTTCCTCTTGCTGACTTGAAACTATCTAGAAATGTATATAAAGTCGATTTCACAAATCATTCAAAAATGAAATAGACTAAACTTAATCTAATAGTATTACTCGAATATATTCATGCGTATTCATTGATTTTTTTTGATAAGCAATTTAATGATTAATATCATACCAAAAGAATTAAAAAACCCCTAGAATATAAAATAATCATGAGGATTTCGTCGTACTAGTCTCTCTCCCCTCTTTTCATCATTCAAGATCTCGGAATTTCCAAAGTCATTGATCAATTCTAGAATATTCTCGTGCTTATGCCACTCATCGCTCCGGACTAAATCCCATGCTCTGCGATATTTCGCTCCAGTCTTCGGAACCCAAAAGCCATGGCGCAAAGGACTGTAATTTTCGAGTGTAGACCACCATACATTGGGTCCTGGGAGGGAAATGGCTTCGTTTTCATCGTTTTTCAATATATTGGAACCCCACGATGCAAGATTTCTCCAGACAGCGCGATGGCGACGCTTGAAGATTTTGTGAGGAGGTTTAGAGGGGTAGAGAGGGATTCTAGTTGTTTGTATCATATATTAGTTTAAAAGATGTAGAATCATTGAGAATGAAATGGCTCGGGAGGAAATGGCTAGGGAGAAATTGGCTAGAGAGAAAATGGCTAGGGAGAAAATGGCTAGGGAGAAAATGACTAGGGAGAAAATGACTAGGGAAAAAATGAGTAGGAGGGAAATTTTACCGCTGTCCATCCTTTTCACCCATAACCCATTCAATGTTTAAAGATTCTTTGCTTCCAGGACTTCGTAAAGATTCTATGATCTCAAGACATTCATTTACAACTGGTCTCCAAGATTCGATCCAGACCGGAATTCCCGCACGCATCATAATAGCCTATTGAATTAGTTGTGATTTTTTATGTTCAGAAGATGTGAGAATTACCTGCGTATATTTTTCCATTCCTGGATTGAACTTGTCGGAATCGGTCTGTTTGATGGTTGGTGGTAAAATGATGTTTTGAGATAAATTTTTGTGCTCTGGTGTATTTTCTTCCTCCGTCATAGTAGTATCCTCTACCTGTAATTCTACACTTTCATTCTCATCTTCATTCACATCGCTTTTCGATCCATCCGATCCATCCGATCCGTCCGGTTCGTCCGGTTCGTCCGATTCGACCAATTCATCGCTCTCGCTCTCGCTCTCGTTCTCGCTCTCATCCATATCCGATTCCGAGACAGGATCATCAGTTTCGTGAAGTAGATTGAGAGATTTCAAGATTTTTCTACAGAGTAATTAATACCAACGCGCTGCTCAGGGACTGATATACCTACTGAGAGTGTTTAGTCAATGCATCCTCTCGTGTTTGAGACTCCATCTCCTCTTGAACCTCCTTTGAAGAATTTTCATACTCTTGACTTCCTCGAAGCTTTTTCAACGCATAGAGAACAGCGTGTTTTTTGTTATCTTTTGCACGTTGCTTAATCAACTCGGATGGCTTCAGTTTTGCCATGTAATTGCGCGCATTCTTTGCTTTTCGATCTCGGGAGTAGGGTCCTTTTTTTTTGGCATTTTTTGCTGGCATGGCTGCAATTTGATGTTGATAATAATGGTAATGTTGATGATGACGATAATGACGATAGCTCACTTAGTATTCATTTGGCAGTTTGCTATTCTCTATCTATAGAAGATTATTCCAAGACAGGGCTTGCAAAATAGAGGCGCGAGAGCAGGGGGGCGTAAGCGAGCAAGCCACGTGAGCAAGTGGCGCGAGTAACGCTAGCCACTTTAAGATAGGCGTCGGAGGCTAAACGGTTCCCCAGACTGCGTTTTTCTTCGCATCCATGATATCCATCGTGTCGTATTTACTAGGTACTCTCCTCATCATCCTCTTACGTTTCACTCATCTCGTGACGATTGTGGTTATCAATAAGATTCTTAAATGTCCATACTATCATAAACACAATTAATTTTGGCATCAACAAGAACAACATCCTCACATCAACAAGAACAACATCCCCACGCTCAATTATAATCTCTTGGTAGATAAACCAATTCAATACGTTACCAGAGTTGAGAATTGATTTCTGACCGACTACGATATGATCGCCGTTGCTTGCAGGGGAACTATCCCAACGTGCATGCATATGCACAGACATTTTACCCGAGACATTGGATGAACCATCATTTACCATCATTTACCATCGCCGGTAGCTTTACCATGCATGCTCTGCAACATGACTTTTGTACTCTCTAATAAGCCAACCGATGAAAGTATGGATGGATTGATGAATAGATTGATGGGTTGGACTGATGAAATGGATGGATGAATAGATGGATTGATGAACAGATTGATGGATTGGATTGATGACATAGATAAATGAATAGATGGATGGATGGATGGATTGATGGATTGGGCATTCATTCGGCCATAAACCAACTCAACGGCATTTCCCGTTGCTTTCATGTAGGGTTCTGCTACTACGTTTCGTGACTCAAGACATACCCAATTGTGGTGGATAACACGAACGCCATACCTATTCTCAAATGTCAACACCCAGCGCTATGATCTTTGCTCCAATCAATTGATACCACCAGTACGGAACGACATACTTCAGAAAGAAAAGGCGGTCAAGTTGTATATTCGCGATTTGGATCTTGATGCATTTTTGAAAACATACCACAAAGGAATGTCATCAGTTCTAAGTATTTGTTCATTTCGTCAAGATAGAACTTTGGTTTCTCTTCTCTTTTCAACATCAAAAATCTAAATTCGGGGAAAGACAGAAGAAGAATTCATCATGGCAAGCACGAGATCGAGAGAAGCAACCGAGGGAGGAAAATCCCCGGACAACGCGACAGAAAGTGATGACGGAACGCGTGGTGCACCACACAAAGCAAAGACAGCCCCCCGAAAAGCCGCTAAACCAAACAAGTCGGCAAGAAAAGCCCCAGTTCCTTCCACCCCGCTCAAAGTTGGCAAACGTCGTGTTAAGCAAGGAAGTTAGTAATACCCACTCAATCTCTTCTGATTTTATACATTCCCAAATATATTAACACCTCCACAGCGAAGGCTCTTCGAGAGATCCGTCGTTACCAAAAGACCACCGACTTACTCGTTCAAAAACTCCCATTCAGCCGCTTAGTCAAAGAAATCGGCCAAGACATCCGACCTGGAGGTATGCGATGGGAAAGAAGCGCAATTAACGCGCTTCAGGAATCTGCCGAGGCGTTTCTGGAAACGCATTTCGAGTGTACGTACAATTTGCGTCTCAGCCCTACCTTTCCTATACTCCTATCTTGTTCTGTCCCGTTTTGTGTTTAAACTAATGTAATAAATTTCAATAGTGCTTTTAAAGTGTGCAATTCATGCAAAGAGAGTTACGATTACGGAGAAAGATAGTAAATTTTTGTTAAATTTGTTGAAAGTGGCAGCTGGATCAATTGGGGGGTATTATGTTCACAATTAGGTAGCATGAGGTGGAAGATATGTTCATTGTGGATTTACAAAATTTGTTACTTCGCAAATAAAGACTTGGATGCTATTTAGATGTTGAAGAGCCCGTAAGAATCTCCTCGTGTCACAATCTTGAAGCTCGAGTGTCTTCCGTCAGACCCTCTCACGTGCCGTGTCAGGTGAGGGTTCTCTTTCACGTGATACGTATCCATGAGCTCCGACTGCTCGAAATTATTCATCGATTCCCAAGGGCCGAAATCAGGCTAAGCTCATTCTAGATGTCGAGGGACTTTCGGAGACTCTCTAGGATTCTATCTGAAGATTCTCCTGTATGTAATTCCTAAAAGCCGGGATTATGATATGATATTTGTTTAATATTTAGAAGGAAAACCTTCTAAAGGGTATATTAGATGTATTATATTAGGAATTACAATAAAATCCTTTTTATGATTTATTTAGAGGAAAACCTTATAAATAGATCTAGATTCTTGATTTTATAATATTATAGTATTTCTATAAATCTGAATAGTAATTTTAGATTCTTATATTATATAATTATATAGATTATTCTATTTTTTATATAATCTAATTATTAAAGATATTTCTTTTTTATTGATTAAAATAATTTGTATTAATAGTTATATATAAACAGCAATTCTAGGTAATTTAAATCTTTTTAAACAAGCTTTATTTATAATACTTTAAATATCTATATATACAAATAAATTTCGAAAATTTAAAAACCCCTATTTTTCTAACAAATCTTTTTATTTTAATATTACTTTTTTCTATTTTATAAATATATCTTGTATATCTAGAAAGAATAAATACCTTAGTATAATATTATATCGAGGTATTGATAAGGGTAGTTTATAGAGTTGAAATTTTTCGAAAATGATATAGATATAGATATATACTTGACTTTCAGTAAAAAAAAAGCCGGGACTAGGTTAAGTATAATACATACTCGCAACACTTAGGAATTAATAAATGAATATTTAATTATAAAATCAATCGGATAATAATTAATCCGCTATAATCTATAGTTGATAAAATCGTTACTTCGTTAAATATAATAAATTTTTTAATCTTTAATATTATATTGAAAATATCGTTTTTAAAATATTAATATAATTAATTAATCTTATTTCTATATATTATAAAACAAATTTATTTTAATGGAATTCAGAGGATTTTTCGAAATTTCTTGATTTTCAAAAATCCTAGTTTAAAACAATCATTTTTAAATGAAAAATTTATTTGTATTAAAGTCGATTTATAATAAAAGAATATGACTATATAGATCAGAATCAACTAATGTTTTTATTTAAATATATAGTATAATAATAAAACTCCTAATTAAAGAATAAATCGAAAGTAAAATGAAATAATCCCTTTTTTAAACTTTCGATTGATATTCTTTATCTATATTTTAGCTTCCTTACTCATTTCTCTTTTTTTTAGCTTTTATATTCATTCCCCTTTCTCTCTTAATTCCTACACTTACTCTCTTCTATTCATTTCTCCTATGATTCTAATATTTAATGCTTGAAATCTCTAAAGACTTTTTTAAGCTATTATTTTCTTTTTTTATCACTATTAAAATATTAGTAATAAATAGGTTCGATATCAAACTAATTATATTTATTAATAATGAAGTAGATCTTTTATTAATAATGATAATAATTTTAATGTAATACTTCATATTATATAGGGATTAATATTGAATTTCTTTTTATATCTAGATATAAACTTTGCTACCACAAGGTATATCTCGTTGAGACAACTTTGCTCAGTTAAAACTTAAATACGATTTCTTTCTTCATTACTCATTCTTGAGTTCGTTTCAACTTCCAGACTTTCAAACCTCCACATTGTATATCTCTCATCACATATCGCACCTTCACCGGTCGAGAGAGACATCTGCAAGATCTTTACCTGTGTCCTGTGTGTGAAGGAATGGAAGTTAGCTGCTGTTTGTTACGGCGTATTTGTTCAACTGCCTGATTTTACTTTGAATACATGATCATAGTTGGAGGCCTTGTATTCTATCGACGATGCTATGATACTTTGTCTCATTGAGGTGAGTTCATGAACTGTTGATGCGAACGAGACATGAAGTAGATGACTAGAATGCATACAGAGCTGATTATTAGCCTGAGGAAGATGAGGGGTAAACAAGGCTTCCCGTGATGACAGAATCCGTTCTTAACAAAGTGAACACTTTATCAATTGTAATAAAATCTTTAATGTTTAATTGTATATTAAAAAGATTGTGTTCAAGGTATTAATATGATTGATTTAAATCTCTATATTTTACTTAGTTTATTCTAACTAATAGAGTCTTAGTAAATTTATTAAATTCCGAAAACAAATTAAAAGTTTTATTTTAAAAAATCATTTTTGTATAAAAAATTCATTTATATTGAATTTAATTAATAATCAACAGAATATATATATATATGTATATATGTATATATTAGAGTTATCTAATATTATTATTTATGAAGTATATTATATATCGAGTAATATAGTAGTAAAGCTTTTAATTAAAGAATTAACTGAAAGTAAAATAATATGATTTGTAAATAAACTTTCTTTTATACTTCCGGTTTCTATACTTGATTAATCTTTTCTTTTTTTAGTTTTAATTTACTTCTTTTATCTTTTTCTAGTTTCTATATCTATATCTTTTCATCTACTTTTCTTATAATTTTAATATTCAAGAATTTCGAAATCTTTAAGGTCTTTTAGAGCTCTTGTTTTCCTTTTTTCTATTAGAATTTAATAAAAATTGAATCTCAAAATGAATAGGTTTTATTTATTATTATTGAAGTAAAAATATTATTAATAACGAACAAAATATTATATTAATATTATTATGTATATAATTGAAATTTATATAGAGATTTATATTGAATTTATTTTCATTCCAAATGTTACTTTTAGTATCACAGGGGCTGTATATTGTTGCTGGTGCTGGAAGTGAGGGGCTCGCTTGGTGTGATCGAGGAAATCACTTGTAATTGTACGGTGACGGTTTATATTGTCTATCATCTATTCAGGTTGACCCAAAGTGTATTATTCTTATAAAAAGCTCCGTCATACTATATTCCCTACAACCTATCCCATATCTAAATTATCGTGTCATAAAGAATCTCTACTTCTCACAAACTCCAAATATCTAGCTCTAGTCCATTATCTACAGCTCTTATCAAATATGAATGTTTATTTGGCTTATACATGATAAAATTTCCGTTTCTGATACAGACCTAAAGGATTTGCCTATTTGAGCCTTCGATCTTGGAATATAGTCCTAGAATTCACATTTCTTCTTAACAGCCTATCACTCTGAAATCAATTTGTCCGCAGCTAGTGTTCAACGATTGGTAGAGCTCGACACATCTGTCGGATCCGGTGCGCTCTCGATGTCCCTTGAAAATCCGCGTGAAGGATAAGCCATTTGAGGCCGAACACATCTCATGAAGAGTACAAATTCTACCGGTAGCATCGTTTAACATTTCGTGGACAGATCACGGGGATTTGTGTTACGACTCAAACACCCAAGACAAACTTGACCCCTTTACTGACACTATCCAAGAATTCGTCTCCATCCTTGATACTGGGGAAAAGCCAAAAACAATGCGGCAAGCCCTCTGGAGTGATGTCGCTGGTGATAGCGGAAACTGTCATACTTGCTACACTGGGTCCCCCCCTTATTACTGTGAAGATGGGACCAAGCCAAATGAGGTAGGTGATCGATCATGGGAAATTTGTCTTCAAATTGCTTTGTACTCATTTCCCAAGAACTTTTGGCCATCTTACGCTTTTTGGACAACCTCCACGGGTTCTTCTTGACTTCGTATCAACCCCCCCGCCTGTTCCAACAAGCTGTTGGCATGTTCTATAATTCTGCTAGGGGGTAGCAATTTTTGGCGAGGGTACAAAGCCCTTTTGTAAATCCCATCTTAGCAGGATTTGGACTGAGGCTTTTTTGTACTCCTTAGTGAGTCACACCTTATTACATGATGCAAAAAAGTATCATTATCTTCCGTAACATCCGAAGACAATGAACCTGCCTCAATTAGTATTCCAAAAATATCTCCACACGCGTTTCCACACGCGAGTAATATTGGGGGGTGACTCGGGAGATTGGGAGTGGAGATTTAAGCTCATTACCTTGAATTTTTATCACAGTATACTTAGTACTGAGTTCTGACCGGCTGATCTTTTTCTAGGGTTCCTGGTGTTTCAAAATACTAGTTAGGTAAAACGCAAGTACTTTTCACCCACAAATACTTTATGTACCCCTCTCTCCTCTCTATGCTAAAAACAAACAATACTGGGTAAATTCGATCTATACACCGATTCTCCATCGATTTCGTGTTTGAACCTTTCTCGGATTCTTTCATTTCTAAATCTTCACCATTATGAACTCTGAACCTTTAAAAATTCTTCCCGACGACGAGGTATGGGGGATCAGCTTGTTGCATGATCTGATAAATGTAATTATTGATTGCAAGTTCATCTTCGGTTAGTGTTCGTTCAGGAAAAGTTTCACAGTCTCCATCCTAAAATGTAGTACGTTCATTATTGTCAAACCATAGCCAGGTTCTCGGGACTCTAGTAATGATATATGGAACTGAGATGGCATCATCCCACCACCGGTACCTCATTCAACCTCTCACATCCCAACGACCCCCCCCCCTCTCCAACGATTTTGGCCGAGCAAGATCTACCTGCTGTCGATCTCCCTTTAGGACTGTTTCCCCTTGATTCTTATTTGTAACCGATATCCCTGCTACGTGCACGCCCCTACTATATGCACGTTTTCTTTAATCAAAATAAAAATCAATTTAAAATTCAAAAATCATTGAAATACGATATAATTTAGTTCTAGAATTAAATAATATTATTTATTTTGATCCTTTAGAATTTCAAATTATTAAAATAAAAATCGATTGAATAATAAAATAAAAGAAAAATATAATTTTAATATATAAATTTTCAATAAAGAATATATTAAAGTCTATTTATAGAATTAGAAAATTTTTTGATAAATTTTTTAATATTAATATTTTTATAAAGAAATCAAAAAAATCGAAAAAAAATAAGAATTAGTTTTAATAAAGATTATTAGATTTTCTAATTATTTTTATTATTTTGAATTTTTTTAAAAATGAATTTTAAAACGAATTTAAATTTTATATTAAATATTAAAGTTTTGAATATTATAGTTTTTTTGAAATAAGTTACATTGAATGTTAAAATATATAAATTTTAAATTAATCGAAAGAAATTCTTTAAATAAATCTTTTATTTCTAAAATTCTATTTTTGAAATTATTTAAATCTCGATTTTATAATATATAACGAAATTCTAATTATAAAATTATTATTTTAATATACAAAATCTTAAGAAAAAGGTTTTCGTAATTCAAAATATTATTAAATCAATTTTTAAAAATAGAAAATGTAAATAGAAATCATTTTAATATCAATAAATCCTGAAAATTCAGATATTTAAAATTTTTATTAAATCAAAAATCAATTGATATAACTTTTTTCTTTAATATTAAAATAAAACATATGTAATTGAAGATTACAAAAATAAATTTTTTAATAATAATTAATAAAAGCTTATATTATAATTAATATTGTATCAAATTAAATTCTTAGTATTTATTTTTAAATCTTTAATTAAATATAATATTAATAAATTATAAATTTTAATATATTTATGTATATTTTAAAGATTACTGTTATTATACAATTTAAAAGTAAAACTAAATATTATGAATTCATTATTTTATTAATAATTAATTCTTATAAACTTTCGTTTCAAAAACTATTAGAATTTAATATTGATATAATTTCAGAATTTCAAAGAAAAAGTTGAATTTTTTCAATTACCTTTTATTATAATATAAAAAATTTCATAATTCACTTAAATAAAACTTAAATTTTTGATTCTATTATAAAATATATCAATAAATAAATAGTTTCTTATATGAAAATTTAATATCTTATTTATTAATATTATTATTATAAACTTTCAGAATTTCAGATTTTTTATTCAAAAATATTATATTAATTTATTCGACTTATCTTGATTCTAAATTTCAAATAATTTCATCGCTTTTTTAATTTTTAATTCAATTTAATATAATATTTTATATGAATAATAAGAGCGTGTACATAGTAGGGATATCGGTTATTTTCCCTCGAGCCTGATAATGATTCCTTCAAACTGCTCATTTGTGAACTAGTTTATGGATCGCTCGGTACTTTATTGGAGCGGCAATCAATAGATATTGGTATTGGTGGAGCTTTATCTATGCTTTAATGGGAAAGACAGACGATGTCCTGAGATACCACTACGTGAACTGTTTGGTGCCGACGATGAAGGGGAGAGATGAGAGGGGGGTTTTGGAGGCTTTGGGAGTCTGTGAAAGGAATAGTCGGAAATAATTTTGCATTGGGGCGCTGGTATGGGGGTGGGAAGCAGGGAGAAGAGGGCAGGAAAATTTTGTGTGAGGAGAGAGCTTGCCTGTGAATCTCTCGGAAATTTCCCAATTTACGTATATATGATTCGAAATCATGACAATCCTTCGGGAAAAGAGACATTCGAAGCGCGAATCTCTTAGCAATTTCCCACTTCACAAAATCCGTAGCACGCAGAGCTGAAAACGTGGTCAAATTTGCAGATGAATCTTGATGTATGCATGTATCTTAAAGAATCTTATAAGACGTTAGTTCCCTCCGTATATACCCAAGTCTTCATAGTCCTTTCGGAAGAAAACAGTATTCCGAAAGATTGTTCAGGGTCGGAACCGAATTTCATCGTTCAAGGAAGGCTAATAGCTCGGCATCGCCCATTAACATCTTGAAGGGAAAGAGGCTCGTAAAAATCATTCTTCAACTTGATACCGTTTTATAACATACCCTGTGGTAGTAAAATTAATATCTATATACAAATAAAATATCAATATAAATTCCTATATAAATATTTGACATATACATTATTAAATTCAAACTTTATTCGTTTCTAACGAAATATATATTTCATTATCAATAAACATTTCCAGTTCAAAATAGCAACCATTTATTATTAAATTTTAATAAATATAAAGAAAACAAGAAGCTCTCCAGAACTCCTTATAGATTTTTAAAAAAAGTGGATGGAAGGGGAGCGAGCGTAGAAGCTAAGAGGAGGAGGGGAGCGAGTGTGAAAACTAAGAGGAGGAGGAGAGTGAGCGTATGAGCTAAAGAAAGGGGGGAGCGAGTGGGAGTGGGGGGGCAAAAGCAGGAGCTAAAGGCATTAGCCGAAAATTTAAAGAGGAAAAGGTTTCTATACATTGCTACTCACTTTTAATTTGTTCTTTAAATAAAAGCTTTACCACTATACTATACAATATAGAATATACTATTTAAAAAAATATATATATTAATTTTAATCTATATAATCATAATTAATAATCAATTGTTAATCGATTTCAATATAAATAAACTTTTTTACTTACAAATAATTTTAAACTAAAATTTTTGAAAATAAAAAATTTACGAAAATTTCTCTAAATCCTTTTGAATTTTTTTTTCTAATTATATATATATATAAATCAATCATATTAATACTATACAATCTATTTTTTCAATATAATATTAAGTATTGAAATTTTAGAATTAATTAAGGAAACAATTGATTCGTTAATTATGAATTCTACTACTATAGGGATGAGCCCCTTTTAGATTTCTGTATTATCACCAGCCTGATATGAATAAGCCTAGATGAGAAGTCTTTATCTATCTCAGATAAGAAACATAAGAACATAATGAGTTGAAGGATGGCCTTCGGGATATGAAAAGATGAGGGACCGATTACAAAAGGAAAATCATAATCTCTCTATACTCATTGCTAATATATAATAATATCTCATCAAGTAGAATGCTCTTAAAACTAGTTTAAATATAAAATCCGTAATAAATTCACTAAAATAATTTGTTCTTTATATAACTATAAATTCTATAATAACAATAATCTACTTATAAAAATATATTATTAATCTACGATTTTATAGTTTATATGATTGATTTTTCATTATATTTCTATTTCAAAAAAGGATTCAAATTGTTATTCTAAAGCAGTTTTGAGATTATTTATATTTTTATTTCTATTTCTATTTCTATTTTTATTTTTAAATTCATAAAGTTTTTGATAGAATTCTAATAATCCCTTTATTTATAAATAAAATAAATATAGCATTGAATCAATTGAATGAAGGTAAAGAAATAATTGTATATATATTTTTTATAGCTTAAAAGGTTCCTTGTAAAAGGGATAGTATCTAGCATCTCTACGCAGCGGACCTCGAGCTCAAGAAAACCTGCCATCTTGTATAGTTCTTCTCCACATCATACGGAATATTGAACTTTTTCTCCAACTGGGTCGCCATTTCCTCCTCCCCATTCCTCACGAGGATCTCAAAAACCACTCTTCATGCACTGCTCAGAGCGCCTTCCACCCAAGCATGGTGGCAAGATGCCGCTTCGCCGGCAAAATGCAGTCGTCCAGTAGCAGCGGGTCGCGTGAGCCCCGGATACAAGTTAGAGAATTGACCGGGACCAAACAATGCAAACGCGCCCATGGCAATTTCATCGCGGGACCAATCATGAGCAAAATGTTCAACAACCTGGCCTTTCACAAATTCGTAAGTGACCTCTGTGGCCTATTTCACAGGGTGGAGGCGCGCAAGGCCCCGAAGGAAAGCAACCCCTCAGCAGTTGTTGAAGGTCTCTGGATCAGGGACCCGATGCGCAACGCATCTTGCGCCCAGGTGTAGCTCGCTATCAAAATCACCGGATGGTTGGGGTCGTCTTCAATGCTGTAAGAAGGATATGCGTATACACGGATGGGCTCATCTCTTGTGGTAGCAGAACTCATAATTGACGAAGTGAGTGCTTCGTTAATTAAATTAAAATTTTCAATAGTCAGTATTGTATTGAGAGAATTGTTTTTAACGTATCAATATAATTAATCTAAATCTTTATATCTGATAAAGTTCATTTTAATCAATAGGGTCTTGATGGATTTTTTGAGTTTTGAATTTGAAAAGTTAATTCTAAGTTTTAGCTCAAGATAATTACTTCTAAATGAAAAAGTCTACTTATATTTGAATCAAATCACTCTTCTGTTTATTTGATATATTCTGTATTATATAATACAGTAACAAAGCTTCTGATTGAAGAATAACTTGAAAGTAATAGGAGTAGTGAACAGAACCCCCCTTTAGACTTTCGACTAATACCTTCCGCCACCCTTTAGCTCATACGCTCACTCCCCTCCTCCTCTTACGCTCGCTCCCTTCCGTTCATCTTTCTTACAACATCAATATTCATCAATTGAAATCTCTAAGGCGCTTTAGAGCTCTTATTTTCTTATTTTCTACTCAAATTTAATAATAAATAGTTTTCATTTTGAATTGATTTTATTAATCATTAACAAAATGAATACCCTTTCAATGATAAATAGTATATTAATATTATAATATATAAAATAAAAATTTGCATAGGGATTTATATTGGATTTCTTTTTAAATTAGAATATTAACTTTGCTACCACAGGGATCGGGTTTTCTCTGCCCACCGCCGGTGATGTCGACCTCATGCCACCACTTTGTGCGGAACTTGATACCGAATTTGCAGGAGGCATCATAGTGGAGCGAACGTAGGGCGACGCGTTGCGCATGGTCTAACCCGGCGTTGATGAGGTCGACCAAGCGGAGGCAAGACAGCGGGATTGTGGAGATTACGTGGGAATACTGCCGTGGCGTTTTACTTTCGGGTCCGGCAACGAAGACTTAAAGGTGATCATTTTCATTTCGCGCGATTTTGGTTACGCGTTGCTCATGGATGAGACGTGGGATGCTCGCCTTGGTCTTCTTTTCGATCTTGTCCAACATCTCGGTGATGATCGCTGACGTACCACCTTTGATATATACCCAATCCTTATGGTTAGGGTAGTTAAAGTCTAATGAATCAAACACACTCTCGATAAACGCCTAGTCATAGAGACAAGTTGCTCTAATGGTTATCGGTTAGTGATTTTGTTCTAGTGGAACTGGTTATCAAATTTGGAGGAATGGGACTAACAGTAACTGGAAAGTGGAAGTCACTTACAAACTCATTGTCTCAAGCCATTGTATGACGGAAAATGGATAGCTGTCCATTTTTTAACTTAGCAAAGCTCCAAAAAAAAATCGGAAGGAAAGGGAATGCAGCAAATGGAATTTGTAGCTAGTTCATCTTCATGCCCATATAGGAGAATGACCATTCTGCTCCAGCAACTTTTTAAACCCCTCCTCGAAATTTTCTGCGAATTCGTTCTTGTACGAGTCGTATATGTCTTTGAGCAGCCGATCAACCCCTTTTTCAACGTAACTACTTACAGGGGGCATTCCAGTCAGTCTCAGCAAGCCGAGGAATAAAGTATTTCCATAGAATGGGAGTGTTGTGAGATGGGTACTCGATTAGTCTGGGATCGCCCCTTCACTCTTAACGCTCACTTTGAAGTGATCCCTGTCTTAAGGGGGGTCAGTTGCATCTTTCTAGTGTCTGTCATTGTATAGTAATGGGTTGTTCATCCCACTTAAATGGTACGGAACAAGCTCGACATTGAGGTACTTAAACATTCAAAGGTCTTCTGTAATATTGGACTTCTTAGGAAGCGCATCGCGCTGACGTCAAAGTAGTCGTGTAATCCTTGAGGGGCCAACTCTAGGGCCTTGGTGAAGATGCGACCACCTGGGCGCTTGGATGATTCCAAGATTTCGTACTTGATATCGAGCTCGTTGAGTAGAAGCGCGATGTATGGACCTGCCACGCCGGCTCCAACAATGCCAACATGCTGTACATCATTGCTAGTAGGTTGTTGTTTGAACGGTGGGGGTTCCTTTAGATCGACTGACTGCTTGCTTTTGCGCAACCCTGTAGCAACAGAGTTCCTGATCAGCTTACGGGCTATGCGATCACGTAAGGGGATCTCTGTGTCTGAAGGTTCGATCTCCGTGTCCGAAGGTTCGGTCTTTGTGTAGGAAGGTTTGATGCCGCTCTGAGGCCTTCGTTCTGTCATGATGTGAGAACGCTTTGCGAATGTATGATCAGACAATAGTATAGCGCTGATAAATCAAAAAGGCTTTGATTTTCATTTCGAGGTTTGAAGAGAAATTATATACAAGCACGCGAACCAGTGATCGCTTCCAGTATATTTAACGTGGCATGTGCAATTTCCTTCTGAGTGAAGGGATTTGAGAGGTGCCAGGTGGGGTAACCACCTTGCCATATGCATTATTCACCAATAGCAGCAATCCATACGGCGAGGTGATCGAGAACACCATCTTCATTGGCTCTCATTATTCATATAGGGTCCCACTCTTCACCGGGTTGTCTCTCGGTCTACACCCGTCGCATTTGGAGATGTACATGATAGCTGAATTTGAGTCGGGATGGTGTACCTGAACGCCTGCAACAGAAAGCTGCCCATCTTCCAGACAAGTGGGTATACGATGATATACGAGATATCTTCAATGTGAATGCGGTGGAGCTGCATTATCTCTTGCCCAACCATACTCTTTTTCCTAGAGGCAACTTGTCACTTCTGTACTGTTGGCGCTCTCTTCTTGCTTGGGTCAATGTGGCCAAGCTGCCGTACGAGCAGACAACAATTATAAAGGATGGGCTGGGTAGCAGCAACGCCCAAATCCCAAAATAAGGCTACCGATTAATCCACGCGATAGATAGGTGCCAGTTTTCATATTTAGGTGTGGCTTAGGGTTATACAGATTATGGAATTAGCTTCGTTTGCTGTCTCTGGATAAAAGTGATCGGAATAGAAAAGTGCTGATTCTCACAAAAAGACAGGATTGATGTTACACAGCTTCTAACAACTAAGTTGAGTACCCCACTTTTGGACTACCCTTTATTTGAACCACCTTAAAAATTTATATTATATAATATTAAAACATTAATTATTCAATAATTACTTGGTATTATCATGAATGTTTGAGGATACACTTTCATTATTATTATTAGTATTTTCTATATCAATTTTATAATCTTTTGTTTTAATTTATATCTCTTTAATCTCTTTAATTTTAGAAAACTTCGAATTTGGATTAGTTTTTATTTTATATCTTTTTTGAGAATGATTTGTATTAATTGATATTTTGATTGCTTTATTCGATATTTAGATTATAGAAGTTTATAATTTTTAGTATCAAATCCCTTAGTAATCTTTTTAAAAAATTAGTAGTAAGTATAAAGATTAGTTTTTTCGTTTTAAATCAATATATAAGTATATAATCTTAAATCATTAGTTTTTTGAGATATTTTAAAAATTGAAATTATAAATTCCCTATTTTATTAATATATAGAATCATTGTTAGAATATAATTTTTAATTTGTAATTTCCTTATTATTATTTTTAAATGATAATTTTGATATAATAGGCTTAATATGGTTTAAAGATTATAAATCTAAAGCTTTTTATTTAAATAGTATATTATACTTTATTAAACCATTTAATTGTATTTTCTAATAGTATATAAGGAAATTAGTTTTTCCAAGTATCTCGGAATTTGATAAAAAAATTAATTTATTAAGATAATGTTGATATACTCTTTTAAAGGATAAGAATATAGATAAATCAAAAGGTTATAGAATGTATAATATATATATAGTAATAGAAATAAAAGATATATATTGTGTTTAAAGTATTTATATATAAATTTAATAGTTTTATAATTTCTATATCTATTTGATATAAGAAGTTTTAGTTTATTTAATAAGAAAAGGGCTGTTTAAGGTATAAATACTTTTTTAAGTTATTCTAAAATAATATTGTTTATAATCCATTTATTTTCTATAATAATAAAATATTATCTTTTGTAAAGATTTAAATCAATTGGAAATTATTATTATTATATTGATTTCCCTTTTAATATAATAAAAGAATTAAGAGTTCTTTTTATAATTGAAATATATTCTATAAATAATATCCAAACTTTAAAATTAGATTGTTTTTTTTGAATAAAACAATATTCTAAGCTTTCTAGAATTAGTTTATTTAATCCTTAGTCTTTTTATATACCTAATTTATTTATATTATATTAATACTGAAGTTTAATATAATAAATTAAAGGTAAATCTAACTTTGGAAATTATTAATTAATAATATCAATAATTGTATTATTCATATATACTAAATCAATCTTAAATTATTTTTTAATACTAATTTCTAAATTTCTTTCAAGAAAGTCTATAACCTATTATTTTTCAAATATAGAATTATTTTCTTTAATATTAAAAAAATACTTTTCAATTTTACAAATTTGATAATATATAAAATTGACATCTAAATTTTTTTAAATTAATATTTAATCTATTAATTGTTTTTCCTAGATTAGGGTTATTTTTTATATATATTATATATTTTTTTGATAAAATAAATGATTATTTATATAATTTTGAAAAGTAATTCTTAGAATTCTATAATCCAAAGTAATTTATTAGATTGAATATTTATTCATTATTATATATAAAACCGAATTAATATCAATTTCAATATATATTTTAGATATAATATAATTAATAATATATCGAAATTTTAAATTAATTGATTCAAATATTATAAGATTATTAAAGAATAAATAAAAGAGATCCCTTTTTGTAATAAGCTTTTTTAAGATGGTTCAAATAGGGGGTGGCCCAAAAGTGGGGTATCCGACTTACCGTGTTTGGGTGATCGTGGAAAACATCTTTATACAACATAATAAATGTCATAATTGTGTGATTTTTCTATGGCAGTTCAATCAGAAAAAACCCTTCTGCTACGGGCCGCACAATCGGCTGCTCAATCTCCTTCTACCTCTCTTTCTGTAGGCAGTGCGGCGTACTATGTTATCTCTCAATCAATTTACCCTCCCCACCTCCCCTGTATTCTTGTGAAACTTTATAATAAGTCTACTAAATCAGTTAATAATATCTTATTAATTAAATAATATCTTAATGAATCATATTTATCAATGTAATTTTATAATATAAAGTAATATATAAATAATAAAATCTATTATTATAATAAAATTAATTATATATATATTTTGATTATGATTTTATTCATCAAAAAAAGAGATTAGAGAATTTATCTAATTCTATTTTCAAAATTCTATAATAAAAATATTTTAATGAAATAGTATTTTATTTTAGAATAATAATTATTTATACTTTATAATTTGAATTATTATATCTTTTTTAAATAAGAATATTCATAAGTAGAATATTTAAAGATAAAAATTAATAATCTAATTAATTTTATATATAAATTTTCTAAGAATATCAATAAAATTTATATTATTATTATTAAATTAATATATTAGATTCGAAATCTTATATTAGAATTATATTCCCAATTTAAAAGTATAATATCAAATATTAAAATCGTTTTTTATTAAATATAAAAATATTAAAATGAAATGAAATATATAGTTTTTTAATTTATTGTTATTTAATTAATAATATAAATTGACTATAATATTTCTGTTTATATTAATTTAAAGAAGATTTTTATTGTAAATGAAATAGTATTATTATATATATAAATCAATGCTTTTATAAATATATAAATCAATGCTTTTATAAATATATTATGATTTAAAAACGATTTAATTCTTTAGAATTCATGAAATTCTAAAAATTTATTAAAATGTAATGATTATAGTTTAAAAATAATTTCGTCTTTATATATCGATAATAATTAAGAACTTTTAAATATAAACGACGAGCTTTTTCTCGGCCCTTCGTGGCTAAAAATAACAACGGCCTCGCTAGCGCTCTCCGTAGTTATTTTTAACGCCACTCAGGACCTACGCCTACGCTCGTGCTGCGCAGCTTTTAGAATCCTAATTAAAATGTGAATTTTGAAGCTTTTGACGCTTTTGAAGCTATTCAGAGATTATAAGCTTTTTGGAGTGGTGGTCTGTGCACAGGCTTAAGTGGGGTATATTCAACCCCGAACTTCGAATAATAATAATAATAATAATAATAATAATAATAATAATAATAATAATAATAATAATAATAATAATAATAATAATAATAATAATAATAATAATAATAATAATAATAATAATAATAATAATAATAATAATAATAATAATAATAATAATAATAATAATAATAATAATAATAATAATAATAATAATAATAATAATAATAATAATAATAATAATAATAATAATAATAATAAATAAAAAATAGATTTCGCTAGCCTCTCGCTTCTAGCTCGTATAAGGGCGCCGAAGGCGCCTTTAAGCCGAAATCTAATAAATCTAATAAATCTAATAAATCTAATAAATCTAATAAATCTAATAAATCTAATAAATCTAATAAATCTAATAAATCTAATAAATCTAATAAATCTAATAAATCTAATAAATCTAATAAATCTAATAAATCTAATAAATCTAATAAATCTAATAAATCTAATAAATCTAATAAATCTAATAAATCTAATAAATCTATATAAATCTAATCCCCTCCCCTTCCCCTCTTCTTTCTAATCCCCTCCTCTTTCTAATTCCCCTCCCCCTCCCCCTCTCATTCTCCTCCTCTTTCTAATCCCCTCCTCTTTCTACCCTCCTCTTTCTAATTCCCCTCCTTTCCTTTCTAATCCTCCTCCCCTTTTTAATCCTCCTCCCCTTTCTAATCCTCCTCCCCTTTCTAGCCCTCTCCCCTTTCTAATCCCCTTTCCTCTCTCCCTCCCCTTTCTAATCCCCCTCTTACTCTCCTTCCCTCTCCTCTTTCTAATCTCCTTCTCTTCTAATCCCCTTCTCTTTCTAATCCTCTCCCCCTCCCCTTCCCTTTTCTAATCCCTCTCCCTCTCTCCCTTCCTCTCCCCTTTCTAATCCCCCTCCTTTTTCTAATCCTTTTCTCTTTTTAATCCCTTTCCCTTTCTAATTCCTTATCTCTCTTATCACAAATTCCAAACCTTCAAACCAATCAAAAACATTTATTCCATTCTTTAAAATCTTTAATCTCTTCAAATCTTCAATCTCTTCAATTTACTATCTAATCAATTATTTTTCCTATCAATTATAACTTATCAATATAAAAATTATATTATTAAAAAACTCTCAATTTATAAAATATTAAAATATCAATCAATTATATTTCATATATTATTTATAATCATTATATCTATTAATAAAATCTACTTAATTTACTTCCTAATTTTTAATATTCACTATACAAAACATTAATGTTTTTTCTTAACCAATCAGCTTCCAATTATAAACTGTATTTCAAATTCTATATATTAGGGATATAATATATAGCTCTTATAATTCTATATTCAAAACAAATAGATATTATTTAAATTCATTAACTGAATCTTTTTTAAAGATACAATATTTATCATTGAGATAATATTAATAATAAAAATTAATAACTAAAAAGAAAATAATACAAGAGAAAGGAATTAGGGAAAAAGTGATTAGAGAGAAAGTGGCTAGGGAGAAAGTAGTTAGGGAGAAAGTGGCTAGGGAGAAAGTGGCTAGGGAGAAAGTGGTTAGGGAGAAAGTAGCTAGGGAGAAAGTGGCTAGGGAGAAAGTAAGTAGGGAGAAAGTAACTAGTCTTTCTTAATAGTAATATACATAATCGATGTTTGAGATATAAATATTATATATATTATATAAATGCAATTACATTATATAAATAGTTTTATATGATATACTATCTGATCACATATTAATTATATAAAATTTTTTTATTCAAAAATATAATATGATATAGTGTATCTATAGAATAAACTTCAAAACCAAAAGAATCTTTAATATTTACTTGATGATTTTTTTATTTTTTTTGTTAAGATAATATATACTATTACTATATTATAGAGAATATTAATTTAAATAAAATAGCTTAGTAATGTAAAATTATATTCAATTGTTAAAAAGAAAATTAAAAAATTATATTATTTTTTATTAAACAAATGGATTTTTTTATATCATATGAAATTTTTAATATTATAGTACTAGTTAACTACTATTAGTCGAAACGTATTTCACATTAAAACTTATCATTTATATTTATGAATTTCTTAATAATTAATAACAAAATCTAAGTAATTTTATATATAAATTGATTGAGTTTTATAAAAGACTTAATAAAAGAAAGATTAATCTTTTTAAAATATTTGATTGATTGAATTATAGAGATTTAAAGATTCATTGTTTTGAAAATAATGAGATTTATTAGTAAAATAAGTCAAAACCGAGTAACTTTTTTGATATTTTAATTTAATCACAAAAATTTTCATAATATAGATTTCTAAGGATTCTAAAAGGTTGAAATATTAAATTATATTATAAAAACTCTATAAACTTTTATATTTTTTTATATTTATAAATCATAAAGATTTTAGCATTTGAAAACATAGTATAAATATTAATTTTTGATGTCAAAATGAGTTTTGACTAATAGTAGTTGATATGTACTATATATAAACAAAATATTTTATATAGAAAATTCTATACTATGTATATATTATGCAAACTCTCTATATATCATATGTACTATATAATATATATAGTATATAATATATACACTATATAATATCTACTGATTATATATAGCTCTACTAAGATTAATAGAAACATATATAATCGATATATAAGATATAAATAATTTTATAAAATACATTACTCACTCCTTTATAAAAATATTAATATTATATACTATATAATTTTATTTATTCGAAAATATAATATGCCATAGCGTATTTATAGAATAGGATTAAAATCAAAAAAATATTCAGTATTACTTTAATAATTATTTAATTAAGTTAATACTAAAGTTTTTTTCAAGTTATATATACTATAATTATATTATAGGGGAATATTAATTTGAATATAATTGTTAATAATCTAAAATAAAATTTACTATTCGAAAAAAATAACAATTAAATAAATGATATTATTACTTATTAAGTACATAGAGAAGTTTATATTATATAAGCAAAGTATATCGTATAGAGAATTCTATACTATATATATACTATATAATTTCTCTATATAATCTATATACTGTATGAATGCTTTATATAAAATATACATTATTTACTAGTTACGCATAGCTCCACTAAGGTAACTAACTACAAATAAGCTTCAAGCTCAATGAAAGCATATATGTTAGTTCTGATAATCGTGAAATGTAAGTACAAAGAGCGGCAGCGACCTCGTTACTATTTTTAGTCGCGAGGGTCGAGAAAAAGCTCGTCCCATTTCCAACTTCAAAGGAAGTTGGAAATGGTACGAAACGAATTCGAGGCTTGTGTTTCTAAGAGACTCCATGAATGGGTTTTTTGCCATGATAGTCGGTCGTATAGATAGAGAGAGAAAATTCGGAAGCTCTCCGAAGAATCCTGAAACCTGTCAATAAAGAAAATATTGCAGGAGATGTGGTGAGAGTTTTGTTATAATGATTACGGATAAGTAGGTAAATTATTTTATCATTGATTTTTCCTTTTGATTCATACTTTCCTACTACTAGTCGCGCGTTATTCTGTGGTGCTATTCGGACAAACAAACAATCATGGCATCATCACGACTGGCTGTGCCAGCAATGACAGCAGCGTCGCGATCACCACCAGCCTTGCCAGGTCCATCTGTAAGTCTATTCTTTTCTATTATCCTAAAACGAATCAAAACTCAGGCGCGTACTTCGTGCTTCGCGCTTTGTGGCTCTTGTTCAATTCTGCGATGATGTCAGAATTACTAACTCGTCCAAATCATCTAGTCCTCAGTCAACCCCACTCCTTCCCCTCCCACTCCCATCATAATAATGGGTCACGAAATCACAAGCCTCTGCGCCTCCTCTCGCTTTGACTGGTCTCCTTCGCAAAAAGACCTCATTACAAAGTTTATAATCGATCAAAAATTAACCAAAGAACAATGTTCCAGAAATAAAAAAGATCAAATGGATTCCGCACGAATTGATCCACTTTTCACAATCTTGGGTTTTGATCAAATTAGAGATCTGAAGAATGGGAAAGGGGAGGCAGTGAAAGATATTGTGGAGGAAAAATTGAGGACGAGAATGTGGAAGAGTTGGGAGGGGAATGGGAAGGTGGATAAGGTTCATCAGGAGGCTATTTTGAGTGCGATAGAGGGGCAAGCGGGGCTGGAAAATGCAGCTTTGGATGCTGTTTTGAGAAGAACAGGTCAGAGATTGGCAGTCAATGGGCAGGACATTGATAGGGGTAGAGATGTAGGGAGAAGGGAAAGTGAACCTTTGAATGCACCAAGCATTTCTCTTTCAGGCTCATCATCTCAACCCGCTCAGCCAATCCAGGCACCTCAACCCGCTCAGCCAATTCAGACACATCGATCCGCTCAGCCAATCCAGGTATCTCAACCCGCTCAGCCAATCCAGGCACCTCAACCCGCTCAGCCAATCCAGGTATCTCAACCCGCTCAGCCAATCCAGGTATCTCAACCCGCTCAGCCAATCCAGGTATCTCAACCCGCTCAGCCAATCCAGGTATCTCAACCCGCCCGGCCAATCCAGGCACCTCAACCCGCTCAGCCAATCCAGGCACCTCAACCCGCTCAGCCAATCCAGGTATCTCAACCCGCCCAGCCAATCCAGACACCTCGACCTGCTCCGACAACCCAAGGTCTTTCATCGTCTGATCCCTTTCGCAATATGTCTACGAGTCAAAAACTGAAATTGAGAAACGATATTGTGAATGAGGAAAATAAGAGGAGAAAAGGGAAAGAAAAGGAGAGATCGTATCAAATCGAACATGGCCACCGAAGAAATGCTTTTGATTCCAGAATGTACGAAAATGTTGAGCCTCATCATGAACCCCGTTTTACTGATTCGATTTCGGGCTTTCGTATGCCAAATCCTGTTACTAATTCCGCTTTTGCTACTGCGTCACAATCTCAAGGTCGAGATCAATCGAGCCGGAGTGTTATACAAGTTTCTGCTCCTATTACAGAGGCACACTCGCACCAATCTCTAGATCAAGGCCAGTCAAGCCAAGTACCACCTGGAGATAATAGTGGTGGATTTAAAACAACTGTTTTCAAAACAATGGGTCAATTGCTCGGGGCTGCTACTGATGCTTGGAGGGGAGATGGAAATAGTGGAGGCGTAGGTGAAGACGGACACAGAGAGAACGATACAGATAGAGGTAGTCCATCAACAAGTGTTCATGCACCTCCTCAATTATCTGCTCCAACTACAGATCAACTTGGTAGACAATTTTCCATATCTCAATCCTTTGCGCCATTATCAATCCACGATGGTCCGGTTGAAGGTTTTATTGGATCTCAGCAGCAGCAGCAACAGCAGCAGCAACAGCAACAAGGTTTTCGCTCGGCTCAAATCCCACCCGCAATTCCATTCCAAACACAGATCCCTCAAGTCGCTGATATGGCGTCGCTCGGTAATAATCCTATGAGTTCTGGAATGGATGCATTGCGAAATTTACAATCCCCACCTCAAGGTTTTGGGAATCAGCAACGGCAAGGTTTTCACTCTACTCAAATTCCACCCCAAATTCCTCAAGCTACTTACATGGAGTCGTTTGGTAATCATACTATGAATTCCGGAATTGATGCATTGGGAAACTCACACTGCCCGCCCCAAGCTTTTGGGAATCAGCAACAACAAGGTCCTTATAATCCTTTGGGGTCGCAGCCTTTGAGTCATGATAATGTTAATTCATTTATGGCTCCTGGAAATCATGGATGTAATACTCCCCAGCAAAATAGCAATAGTCACTTCGCGGTTCCTCAGCAAAATGGATATAATCATGCCGCGGCTCCTCAGCACTATGGGACTAATACATTCGTATCTCCACAACACAATGGAAATGCCCCTCCATATCGTAACGGTCTTAACGCTACTAGCCCCCAGCAAAATAGCAATAGTCACTTCGCGGTTCCTCAGCAAAATGGATATAATCATGCCGCGGCTCCTCAGCACTATGGGACTAATACATTCGTATCTCCACAACACAATGGAAATGCCCCTCCATATCGTAACGGTCTTAACGCTACTAGCCCCCAGCATTATAGCGTCAATCCTCCAGCCGCAGCATATAGCATTAACCCTCCTACTGGTCCCCAACATTATGGCGTCAATCTTGTTCCGATTCCTCATAACCTCAACGCTCCTGTCGCCCCTTTCCTCATAAATCCTTCGGCTGATCTCAACCCCACACCACCTAACTTCTCTTCCTTCATCCGTAGCACTCAAGAAAGCTACACGCAATCGTTAGCACAGGATAAAGCATCGTTGGAGGCACAGAAAGCCGCACTCCAGGCTTATCATCAGGGATTGAAGGATAGGGAAAAGGATAGAAAGTTTGCATTTTTGGAAAATGTATGCAGAAATGCGAGATTGGGAGAAACTGATATTTAGATGTGTTAGACTTTAGTTTTATGTTTTTTTTGGGGCGGGGGGGGGATGGCAGCTAGAAAGGTGAGATTGAAAGAGAATGTTATTTGGATAGATTAGATTTCAATTTATGTTTTGGGAGCTTCAACTTTTGTCTTTGCAATTTCCTTTTTCGTCTTTTCTTTCGTTAAGTATCGGAAGTGTAAACTAGGTATGCACAGTATCATGTATATTCTGAGCTATGCGAGTATGTGTAAACTCTAACTTGATACTCGATTTATGATTCACCTGATACTCAATCAATTCATCAACCTATTTCATTCTGTCTCATTACTCTCTGTTCCATTATTCTATTCCATTATTCTATTCCATTGCTCTCTATTCCATAACTCTCTATTCCATGACTCTCTATTCCATGACTCTCTATTCCATGACTCTCTATTCCATAACTCTCTATTCCATAACTCTCTATTTCATAACTCTCTATTCCATAACTCTCTATTCCATAACTCTCTATTCCATAACTCTCTATTCCATAACTCTCTATTCTATCTCATACCATTCCATTCAACTATCTTATCTAAACTTTGTTTTTTCCCTTTATCTCAAAGTTTCAGTCTAAGCCGAGCAATTATATGTCTACACTTCTCTCCCATTCATTTCGAATACCAGTTCTTACTTCACTTCATGAAATTCCATCTTCTTGTTACGTTGATGATTTTCTACTTCTTTGCAGGTTACTATACCTGTACGCATACCTTCGTCTACTTCTATTTCTTCACAAGTTGGAAGTTACTATATGTACTCATCTACTTCAACATATACAATAGAAGGACTTAGGTTACAAGACCACATCAATTTTCTCAACGATTCGCTCTTCTTATACAGTTGTTCTTTCCACTATCATTGCCGTCACTACCTCGTCCAGTTTAATTCAAGATGTTACTATCACCCCTTCTTTTCAGATTACAGCCTCGTGCTCATCTAACTATACTCATCTACTTGTACTCATCCCATACATTCATTTCCACAAATTTATCTCCACACACTCATCTCTCTGTATTCATCTCTACACATTTATCTCCACACACTTATCTCCACACATTCATCTGCATGTATACAATCATGATATAGTATCGATATCTGTGGACGCGCAGATATTGATATGATATTAGGGTTATGTATGTATGTATCTATGTATCGATGGATGGATGGATGGGTTGATGGATGTATGGATGTATGGATATATGGATTGATGGATTGATGTATGCGAAATTATGGGAGATATAGAAGTGGAGTTTTTGATTTCACTTGGAGTGATTGGCGATGGGAGTGAACAATGTTGTCAACACGAGAAGGACCTTTATTTCCCTGATTATCTTGGAGAAGATATGCCATTCGGAGCGGTTATCGACAACTCAATCACTAGTAACTACGCCACATGCATCTCAAATCAAATATCCCCAGAACAAATCTTTGGCAAGATTAGGTGGAGTTTCCTGGCAGTCCTTACACATCATCTGGGTATTAAAATGCCGACGCCACGAACTCCATCTTCTAAAACAGCGGCGGGCTTTTTCCTTGGTTGATCTTCTTCGGAACATATTTCGAGAAGTGCTATTTGCATGGGAGATCTTCGAGCGCAGCGAGCTATTGAGTCTTGGGGACATGCCCTCATGATAACAAGCCATCAAGCAATTGATTTGACGCTCCGTTGGCTCTCCGCGATCCACTGTTTTAGAAAGAAATTATTTGGATAGAAAGGTGTACATGTACGAGTAGGTGAGTCTTTTTCATGGCTGATTTTCAATGATTTACTAATATGATTTCAGGGATGAATGTTCCACAAAACTTTGTGTTTTGATCATTCCCATGCAATTATACATCTTCAATTATGATGTCCATTTATGATGTTCAACAAGCACAACTACGGCCACCCGTCGTTATAACCATTCGCATTCAGTCATCAGCATCTATTCTGAGCTCAAGTCCATAATGTGTTATTCAATATATCAGTCAATCCACAAACAAAAACTACGAACCACCAGCGACCAGCGACCACGATCATAATCACCACCATCAATCGTCACCAATCATTTGAAATTTATCCAAAAAATGTTGCTGAATTCATGTATATCTACATATCAGTGAATATGGACGTCTATTCTCGTGTTCGTAAATACATCCCAGAGACGCTATCTATGCATCATCAGTTCGATTCCTGATTTCTATCTCCTTCCTTATTTTTTTGGGAAAGTTTACTATCGGAGAACTTTTCAATAAAACTCAGCAAGGAGATATGTTCATTCAATTGCCAATAACATTTCTTCAACCATATCACGAAGCAAATGAATATCACATCACGAAGCAAATGATCCATTCCCAAGAGAGAAACTCGCCACTTCTTTCTTGGAGATGAACGAGTTATTTTGTGATCTATCATGAGTAATTTTCGGTTTGGGAGTGTTCGTTATCTTGATGAACAATTGAGTAGATGGCTGGAGGAAAATTTTGTTTGCTTGTTTTTTTTTTTTAAGTTGGTGGTTGGTCGTTGATGCATGTAATTGGAAATTTGAATTTGGAAGTTTGGGAATATGATGGTGTGTGGCTGGATGATGCATTCTTTGCTTTGTCTTTTCTATTTTCTATCAACTGTTTTCTCGTTTTCTTGAAATGATGCTCGATGATTGACGATTGAAATTGGAGAGTTCGGAGGTTTGAGATTTGTGTTGCAATAATTTGAAGAGAGTAGAGATGGAAGTGGAAATGGGGATGGACGAATAAATTTTTGAGATTGAGTGGCTGAGGTTGATGTAGATGGATGAGATTGCCTTTTTTTTCTTGGATTTTAACACTTTGGAATCTGGAGTTTGGAATCTGGAGTTTGGAATCTGGAGTTTGGAATCTGGAGTTTGGAATCTGGAGTTTGGAATCTGGAGTTTGGAATCTGGAGTTTGGAATCTGGAGTTTGGAATCTGGAGTTTGGAATTTGGAGTTTGGAATCTGGAGTTTGGAATTTGGAGTTTGGAATTTGGAGTTTGGAATTTGGAGTTTGGAATCTGGAGTTTGGAATTTGGAGTTTGGAATCTGGAGTTTGGAATCTGGAGTTTGGAATCTGGAGTTTGGAATCTGGAGTTTGGAATCTGGAGTTTGGAATCTGGAATTTGGAATCTGGACTTGATTAGAGGAATTGAAGTAATGATATATAAGAGGTGGCTCCTCTTATAAATTATTGCCTCTTTTCTTTTCTTCTGTCTTCTTTACTTGGGACTAGTAATTGTTTGGATTGGAGGTTAATTCATATAGAAGTTGGAAACCTGATTGAAAATATGATGATAACAAAATGGATTTGATAACTTGCAATATCTTGTGATTAGAGAGATATTGGAGTGGCATTGGATTGGGGGGACTGGTGGCACTGGTGGCACTAGTGGGACTGGATTGGGGGGACTGATGGCACTGGTGGCACTAGTGGGACTGGATTGGGGGGACTAGATTGGGGGGACTGGATTGGGGGGACTGGTGGCACTAGTGGGACTGGATTGGGGGGACTGATGGCACTGGTGGCACTAGTGGGACTGGATTGGGGGGACTAGATTGGGGGGACTGGTGGCACTAGTGGGACTGGATTGGGGGGACTAGATTGGGGGGACTGGTGGCACTAGTGGGACTGGATTGGGGGGACTGGTGGCACTGATGGCACTGGTGGCACTAGTGGCACTAGTGGGACTGGATTGGGGGGACTGGTGGCACTGGTGGCACTAGTGGCACTAGTGGGACTGGATTAGGGGGACTAGATTGGGGGGACTGGTGGCACTAGTGGGACTGGATTGGGGGGACTACATTGGGGGGACTGGTGGCACTAGTCGCACTGAATTAAGGGACTAGTAAGACTGTATTGAAAAACCAATACACTCAGACATCAAATTAATCTTTCTGAGGTAAGCAATCTTCAAAACAAGAAAAAGTACTTGATCATTTGGAATGGTATATATGCGGGTGCTATTTGAAAAGAAACGAAGGAGAAGAATTTAGATATAGTTTCTCTTTTGTAGCTTAGTCCTAAGTACGAGACCCTATTAGAGTCTTGAATACTTCCTTGTCTTCTCTTCCCTCTCCTTTTTCCTCTCCAGTCGATTAGGGTGTCACTTTAAATTCTATCGTCAGATGTACTCAAACATCTAATACGACATCCTGTATCTTTGAAAATCATTGAATAGAAGACTAAACCAAAATTAGAGTTAGAAGAGCGGATGAATAATCTCATTAATATGTTAAAACACAGATCAGTGATGCATTCGATGCAAAATTTGTTCTTGATTATTTAATATTATCCTTTATGATTAGATTTCGTAGAGCAATTCAGATAGTTCAAATAATTAATTAAGTGAGAAATTTAAGAAGCTAACTGAGGAGCAGATTAGTCTATATACTTACACTAACTAGTAACTCAATCAATGAACCTAACTTATAAACTCAGATTATAAAAACTCAATATTCTCCACTTCCTCCATCGTTGCAGTCATACTCATATCAAAACCCCCAAACCTCTTTTCTATCTTTCTCTTTTCCTCTTGCATCACCCTAAAATCCTCTTTAATATCACCAATCAGCGTAACAGAATCATGTATCTCCTCGAATATTCCATCCCAATCCGATTTTTCAAGCCTCCTTCTCCTATCTAGCGAAGAATCAATACCATCAATAAGAGCCGAACCCTTTTCTTTACTCTTCATCAATTTAGTTTCCAATGCCAAAAGCTCCACATTCTTACTTGTAATTGCAGGTCCCATACGATAGAGTTGATCTAGTAGTTCTTGTTCAATGCTCCAAAGCTTCTCTGCCAATTGGACAAAGACCTGGCGCTCAGTTTGGTAGTGAACGATGGGATAAATACCTATCTCAAAAGGAACTAGAGAACTCGGTTCATTGTTATCACCAGCGTTGTTGTCTGAGGACAAAGTAAATTCCTCTTCATCATTGGGCAGGCCTGGTTCGTCAAAATTAGGAATCTGGTCACTAGCCGTAGACATCGGTGCAGGAGATCCCCTCGAAGAGTTGTGCTCATTTTCCTCTTGATATCTTGGTGCGTTTGGTTGTCCATGATTGGGATTGGAATTGTCATCGCAGTCTCCACGATCTACCGGTGTTGGTCGTCCACGAGTAGGACTAACTTCAAACCTTGGACTGGAAACCATCAACTCCGGGCTGGATAAAGTTCGTCCTGGATTAGGAAGAGAATAACTATTTGACTTGATATCTCCCAAGGTATCTCGTTCCCAGCCGGATTCTGGCATTGGTGATTCTACTACCTTGCGCTGTATTTCTGTTTTTCTTGCATGCTCAATTTTGGTACCATCTTCTTCTGGGCTTGTCTCTCTGCTTGTTCCAGAAAATGCAGATTTGGAGCCATCTCTCTCGTCTTCGTTTGCTTCTTCTAATATTCCAGAAATCAGTGGTATTCATAGCTCAATTGACAACATTTGTACACAAAACATACCATTCGAAGCGCTCGTCTTCTTTCTCTTACTTTCAGAAACATTCCGTAATGGAATATCTGGCTGTACGCTTCTCTTTTGCTTTCTCGTAGCAACATTTTTTCCCAAGTTGGAAGCCAGCAAATTGGCAGCATGATCTGAATTGACAGTATGATCCGAGTTAGCTGTATAATCCGAGCTGTCTGTATAATGTCCTAACACGTCTCCCTCTGGTAACCAGTGTAGGCAATAGTATACTATAGTAAAACGGTAGCGTATATAAAGCTTTTAATACAATAGATAATACGTATTAAAAAAATACAAACTGACTACTATACATGTCACTTAAACAAACATTTACAAAGATATATAAAAAAAATGAAATATAATATTAAAAATTGAAAATGATCTCAATAAAGTTTAGATAATAAAAAGATACTACTATTCAATTATCTTTAAATCTTTTTAAAAAATAGAATTCATGAAAATAATATATAATATCGATATTCAAATTCAAAAACACTGGAAAGACTAAAACATTCAATAATATCAATAGTTTATTATTAATTAATAATAATTCAATTTAATATATTATCAAAATCTAAGAATAACTCTAAATTCGTATATTTTAGCTTATTTCATACCAATTAGAGATCTCATATTTTATCAGTAGTATTCAATATTAGGATAATATTGAATATCTTCAGTCATATTGAATTTCATACTATATATATACAGATTTCGAAAAAAATCGATATATATCACTATACTAACCCGTATATGAAATACAGGAAATACTATTGCCTACACTGCTGGCAACCAAGGTTTCATCATCAAAAAATCCTTATTCAGTCCTCTTTGCTCATTGTCCCATCCCTTATGCGCAAAATAGGCCGAAAGTAATTGAAGGATTGCTTCTCTCACAAGTGAAGGGCTGGAAAGTGTTTACTTCTTGTGTCATGGAAATACCAGCGGACAGAATTGTGAGTCCATTCATGATATGTGATTGTATAATATCATAGCTTGATTCAACAATGCTTATGTGTACTATGAATTACCTGATGCAAAGTAATATGTGATCCTCGAAAGTTTTTTTGCTTGAGAATTCTATTTCTTGGGGATCACTCGGTTTCAAAATAACCGAGAATTGGTGACACAAGCAGATGTAAGTCTCACGGGCCATGATCTTAAATAGCAGAAGCGGTGATCGTGGTCATCTTACGAGAAGCAGGCTGATGAAGATTTTGTAGTAAACGATAGTGGAAAAATTATTTGAGCTAACATGATGGCATATAGAAGATGACTTGACTAACCTGAAATATATTGGGTGTCGCCTAGCTCAAAGTGGTGATGCCCTCACTTTTGCAGGATTGGGCAGAAACCCCGTATATCACAGGCCCCCCGTCAAACGCAAGATTCCAGTTTTCTTATACATGCTTATAAAATTCTACGGATATCACTCCTATTTCGTTCATTATAACGAAAACGTATAGCACTGGTGCCCAAAACGTATAGTATGGGTTTAAATGTTCCTTGGAAGATGAGAGACAGCATTTGTATCATATGAAGTATGTCTTTGATTTCAAGACAAAAATGAAAACTAAAATGATAGCAAGATCGTGATTGTATTTCTCAAAGTACCACCTCACATCCACAGTCCCTGCACACCTAATTCCTGTTCGCAAAACCCATCCCCTTATCTCATCTCATCTCTCACTCTCCACCTTCTACACTCTCTCCTCAATCCCCCTCAACCCCTTGGCGAATAACATTCGACTCTTACCCCACCATTCAATTTCGTCTGCGAAATTGAGGAGCAGATGAGAGGGGTTTTGGAGAATAGATACGTTATTGGGGAAAAGGAGAAAAACGAGGTAGCATTTGTTTGAAGGATTGCTTCGGGAGGCCTGGTGTCTGCGGGAGGGATTAGTGGAGCTTCAGCTTGGGGATTGTGGATGAGATAAAGGGATGAAGATATGCAGGGAAGGGGATGAAAGTGGAGGAAGAAGAAGGGAGGAAATAAATTGCCCTCCGGATTACAAGACCGCATGTCTACTAGACCCCCTATCTTCTGCATCACCACCCACTCGTAGGTAGAGAAGCATAAAGTACCATCTCCTGCCTTCAAGGAGAAAAAACGAACAGAAAAGCCCACCCTTACCATCCCCGTCCTTAGGAGATTTACTATTTTGCCATCCCCAAATCTCCACCTTGCTCAAAACTTTCTCTGAAATCCCAAGAATTATAAGCCAAACATTCTTATCGACGGTTGTTTTCTCTCCAACACGCGTCACGTAAGAATCCAGATCTTGGAGGGGGATTTTGACTTTGTCTAGTTTCTTGGATCTTTGGAAGAGTGAAATTGGCATACTTTTGTTGTTACTGACTGTAAAGAAAGAGTTTCAAGAGGGATTAGAATTGATGATGAACAAGAAAAATAACTAAGTGGTCAATTCTTTCTCCATTACCATATTTTTTCCAAAACCAAATTTCCTCTCCGGGGTGTCGGCTCTTTGGGTCTTTTTGGTCTTTTGCAAAGAGACTAGTTGCCAAGATAGCATCATTCTATTTTTAAGTATTAGATTAGATTGGATTGAAGTAGAGGAGAGTTGGAGAGAGATGAGAGTTGTAAGGGATAAAAAGACTGATCAATGAAATATATGAATATATGGAGTAATGGAATTTGGTACTTCGATTTTCTCTGACAATTCAATAAGTAGGATGAATATGGGCGGGCGGCGGAGAAGGGTCTGGAGTTGTTGGACAATAATCACCTGGTTATACCATCTTCCACTCCTAACAATTGGTAGGTGAGGATTGGAGGGGGATGGGAGGTTGTATTAATTCAACTTGCTGTGGTTCTGGTTGTAGTTCTGGCTTTACTTCTCCAACTACCATCTTCTCACGCCCCCAGTGTGTGGGTAACGACCGATGGAGGGGAGGGTAGAAGGTGGCACTTGTTATCCCCACCAATAGGTAGGTGAGAATTGATGGAATTTGGGAGGAAGTGGAGGGGGGCGGGGACAAGTTGTAAAGATAAAATGAAGATGAAAAACACATACATAATTATGAATCACAACAAGTATCTGAATGTTTGATCTCGCATCTTGTATCAGACAACGTGCAGATTTGGCCATATCTTGAATGTGTGTATAACGAATGGAGCGGACTATGAGACTTATGTTAGTACATAATTAAGAAATTTTGGGTGGGTGGGGATGAGAGGAGACAAATTGTGCTTCTTGATGATGAATCAAACATACGTTCTTTATAAATCCTAAGAGCACCATCCTCATAACTCTCATGGCAAGTGTAACCCCAGCACCAAGAGCGAGGCATTCTTTTCGGAGCCCATTGATCAGTATTAGTATTGATGTTGGAGAATGTAGATGAATACAATAGAGCATTTTCTGATTCGACAAGAAGGCGAAATTCTTTTCCTAGTTCAATAGCTTGGACTAATACATGTATGAGTCAGTAGATGAATGATGTGCCAAGTTTTGGGATTGGTAAATTGTAATTCCCCGCCCCCCCACGGAAAATTTGGCTTACACTAGAGTGAAAGGAGGGGGGGGTAAGAAGTAGAGGATTAATGGGATAGATGGACGAGATAGATGAATGGAATCGATGGGCTTCGGAGCTGTGAGGATTCATAATAAGTCCACTAAATCACTTGTTAATATCTTACTAAATAAGGGATATCTTGATGACTAATATATTTATAATATGATTTTATATTATAAAATCATATCATTATATAATTGTATAATAATATCTCTTATTAAATTGATTTATAATAAAATAAAATAAAATAGAACTAAATGAAAATATACAGGAAATATTACTAAATTGATTGATTATATTTTCTTTTTATTATCTGAAATGATTCTATAAGATTCGATTTAAATCGATTTTATTTATAAGTATAGAATATATTGAAATTTTATTATAAACTATATAAATCTAGAATATTCTTTGAAGAAAATCTAGGAAAAAGCAAGCAATTTATTTCAACTCAATCTAGTTCTTCTAAATTGACTTTAATTCAATTCTTATTCTATATATTCGATTTATTCCTCAAGCTTAAATTAACTAGATCTTTCATTATTATTATAATAATACTATTCCTTATTATTATAAAAGTTAACCTCCAAGAGGAGCCTTGAATTATAGATGACAGGATCACTAGTCCCAACCCAACCATAATGATATAAAAACTCTGCCCCATTTACTCGCAGGTAGAGAAGTACGAAGTGCCTCCTTTCGCCCCTACCCGGGTTACCTATTACCAGTCTTCTCACTATCTTCGGGAATTTGTTCCAAAGCCCGAGACCAGGCCAGACGAAAGCCGCCATATTCATTTATTAATCTGTCCATAAGCTCTGAGAGCACACGAAGACGAGGAACAATTGGTTTGATAGGATTGTCTGCTACTATTTGCAAAGGTTAGCAAGATTTTAAAAGACGTTCTGGTAGATATTGAGAAAAAAAGTAGTTATTAAGCTTACAATTTCTTTTACCCCGTTTAGCTGTAACTTCTATCACAGCTTGTAGATGTGCATTCGCCAAAACAAGAGTACTGATACTTGTTGATTGTTCCGGACTATCATGTTCTAGAGGAATGAGTGCAAATATAGAAGAGTTAAGTGCCACAGCCCAGTCATGAAAGTTATCTTCGGATCCAGTCAGATTGAGAAGACGAGTTTGGTCCTCAGGTGAAATTTTATCCGATATGATATCGGAAGTTATGCAAGAAGTAGTATTGAAGAATGAGCTTTTCGCACAGCAAGGATTGCAGAACCATGGTGTAGCGAATCTGGTGGATATGGTAATTGAAGTAAAACCTTGTTAAACGGAGGTTAAAGAAACAGAGAAGCATTGCGCAATAGTTAGGAAAGAGGATAACGTATAGAGAATCTTGCACAAGAAATCATCAATGATGGTTAAAATGATATGGATTATATTGTAAAGATAACATGGGAGTTGTGGTTTGATACAATAAAGAAGAGAAAGAATCTAGATGCCCAAAGTAAGGATTTGAGAAATGGCAAGTTTTGATGTCTGAGCCGATTGGTAGGAATGTAACGAGTGAAGGAATTGGTGAAGGGCGTTAGATACCTACATAACCCATTTCGAGAACGAGTCAAAGGTCCATGTCTTTTTAGTAGGTGATGTAGGTGATGTAGATGGTTGGGATGATTTAAGTCTGGATAAAGGAAGTCTTCTCAACGGAGTTGGCTTTGGTGTTGGCTTTGATCCTGAATCGGAGTCTGTTTCCGAGTCTAAAAGCAATAATTATTTTCTGTAAAGTTTTGAAAGAGGTATGATATGGATGTCGAAGTAAGTATGTATGGATTACAATCTGATGGATGAAATTCGAAGGACAAAGGTAGAATGGAAGATGATTGAACGAAGGACGAACTTTAAATGTGAAGGTAACTGAACGAAGGACAAACTATTGAGTGTGAAGTTGTGGTATCGATGGATTCTAGATAAACCTTTGAGAAAAATCTCCAAAAATGAGCCAAAGGGAGAGATCTCGTTGGGTCGAACTCAAAATGCCGTGAGAGAATGAAGATAGATATTCTGATTCCCTTCCTACATGATGTGGACATATGTAGGTATGTATGTTCTCAGCCTTTTCGACAAAACACAACGAACCAGCAAATCAGCGAATCAATACCATAAACATATCAGAACTGACACCAAGGGATCTTTCATTGAATTGAGAACCAGATAGTGTCAATCTTAGAACTGCACTATGCACACTGCCGTATGGCGGTCGGCAACCATGCCGGGGCAACTTTTCACGCGTGTGGCGTTCTGTATAACTAGAAACTTGTTGTAAGAACCATTCCTATATGTCTTCGTCTGTAAGAATTATTCCGATGCATCTTCGTCTCAGTTTGAGAAGCGACAGTGGAATCAGAATGAGTAAGAACTGTACTTTGCCTATTGCCGTTGTAACCAGGATAGCAGCTTAGCAAGTAACAACAACTCATTGTTTCATGAAGCAATTAACATCCCCATACCGACGCCACTACTATGAAGGCTTTTCTGCTTCGCGCTATCCTCTATCAAAATATGCAGCGAAACAACCCTTATCACAAGCCTCGAATGTCTAGATGACCGAGTAGATGCAGGTACCGGCAACATTATCACACGTCTCAAATATCTAGGTCACCGTGTAGGTCCACGTACCCACCGTCACCGTCTGCTGGTGATAACTCCCGCCCGCTTAAGTTTAGGGCTGAGATAACCTCTAAGAACCATACTTAATCTTAGAGTGGTAAGCAGGTAAATGAAGGGGTATACTACATTTGTTTAGTTGGAATGGGATGATAGATGATTGCGACTTATTTACTTCAGATTTATCTTTAGGCGGGAATACACGAACCGCAGCCGCAACAAAAGTATACTGCGCCGCATTTGATAGGCATTTAGGGTTCCAGAACGCCACAGCCACAGTCATAGCCATCCATGGATGTGTGAATTTGTAAGATACATTGCATAGTACTAGTCCTGTGTATACCGTATTTACTGTCTTCACTCATTCTACATCAACTGGCTAAGTGGTTTAGGTACAGAAAAGAGGCTAAATACGTATTGAAGAGGGTGAAAAGCTTGATTGTATTTCCTATAAAAGATTAAAGCTATTTAAGGTGCTAGAAAGCTAAAAACCACGCTAGAGGGGGCTGTAGTATTCACTCTGTTATCTGGTACCCACACAGCATAGTTTAATTAGAAGTACTTAGCTACAATAGTCTAATGCCTATTATATTCATTTGAAAATTTTGAAAACTACTAACAAGAATCATTACTTTTAAGACTAATTAAAGTCTTATAGATTAGAATTATTTATTATCTATTAATTAATATCTTCAACCTCACTTTTATCCCCTCTTTTTTCATTATATCATTAATATCAATAAAATCTAATTAAATCAATACAAGCTTTATAAATTAATTAATACAAATACTTATAGAATCTCTATTATTAATAACTAATACTCCTTGATTTTGTTACAGTGCTAACTACGTTGCCTTTGTACCTCAGGCATAGATCATTAGCATGCCCTATTTCCTATAAGTAGGGCTTTACCCTTCTATAATTCTTCTACCCTTATAATACAATATAAGTCTTTACCTATACCTTAATAATTTATACCATCTCTTTAAAAGCTATTCTAACTTTATTTCCACTCCAAGCCCGCCGAAGTTCTGATTTAATTGAATTAATCGGATTTATTGCCACCCTGCCGCATACCCTAGTTACTATTATTTTGAATCTTAATTAATTATAATTATAATTAATTAAGTATCTATATCTAATTTATTTCTTTAATTCCTATTCTTAAATCATATTCTTAACTCTATTGAAATCAATATCTCCTTATTTATAAATTTGTTTAATAATCTAATTGCTATATTTTGTAGTTATTTAAATTATATTTGAATTGATTAAATTGTTTACAAGTATACTCCAAACCCAAATTGCTAATACCCAAACTAAAATCAATAAATTAAATAATATAATTAATATATTAAAAATCGCTATTTGAAATAATCTATAAACTTTATACTACTACAAATACCTTATTACTTTTAAAAAGTTTAATAATAATAAATAGAATATTATAAAGTATTAAGATTAATATATTATATTTTGTAATACTATTAATTATTGCTTAATTACAAATTACAAAAACAAATTGGAATTTCAGAAAATCATATTTTTTATCAATCTGCTTTCTGATTCTGTTTATATAAATAATTAAATATACTTCAATACAATCACTAATAACCCATATAATTCCAATCTTTAACTTTATAAATAATATATTATTATAAGTATTTAAAATAAATTGAATAAGTAATATCAAATTCTTAACCTTTCCTATAAGACTTCTATAAACTATAATAAATATAAAATAAAGAAAACTCTATTTAATAATTTTATTATTAAATTTAAATAACTTACTATTAAATATAAAAAGATTACTAAATAATAAATTATAGATTTTAAACTTAAGATTTTATAAAAATTGATTAATATATCTATCAATTATTCAAATAAACTCTTTATTACTAATATTGAAATATAAATAATTTAATAGTAAGGTATTTATAATAATTTAAAGAAAAAAGCTTATTTCAATAATTAATAAAAAACCCAAAATACTAATTTCAATTATAATTATTTTAATAATTAACAAAAAAATCAAGATATTAACTTTAATTATAATCAATCGAAACTTTACAATAAAAAGCTAGCTACTACTACACCTTTTCCTATATCTAATCTCTCCAGCAATCCCATATAATTAAATATTACTCAATCAAATCAATACTTCCTAATTCGTTATACTCAAAAATAATATATTAAATTCAGCCTTTATTTTTATTATAAAAAGCTAGATTATATTAAAAGCAATTATAAGAAAAAACAAATTAATAATATAAAGTATAATATTAATATTAATATAAAATATATTCCTTATACTAATTGTTTTCCTATAATCAATTAATACAAGAATTTTAGATTCTATTATAATATCATTATTTCTTTATATCAAAATTTATATCAAAATTCATTTTTATTTATTAATTATTCCTTAGTCATATTATTATACTATACCTTTTTAATCTTTTTTAACCCTATTTGAATATTTAATCTAAAAGATTATATTAAAAATTCTATTTACTCAAAAAAAGTAATAGCTTGATTTTCTAATTGAATATATTAAAAAATTAATTTCGATTTATAATTATAAATTGAAATTCTTTATAGGAAATTTATCTTTATAAATTAAAAAATCAATTATATCTAAAAATTCTTTATATCTTAAATTAATAAATAATAAATTTCTTAAAATCTTAATAGAAATCTTTTTTATATCTAATATAATCATCCCGTTTATTAGCCTTATAAATAATAGAATTATAGATTATAGTTTTATTAATAAAAGAATTATTTCTAAATTCCGAATATCTATACACCCTCTCCCCCATATTCATTATTTACTTTTAACTAATAATAAATTCTTTAATATCCTTTTTCAATATATATTTCTAAATATACAAATTAATAATTATAAAGAAATAGATTTATTCTATATTATTACTTTATTAATTATAGATTTTATAATTCTTAGTTTTTTATAATTCCAATATTATAATTCTATTATTAATTAATTAATAATAATATTCAAATTTACATCTATATATTACTTAAAATATTACTACTCCATTAATATTATAGCAATTATTATTTCTGATATAAAAAGTATTTAAAAATAACTTTATTAAAAAGTAATAAAATCATATTTAATATCCCTAAATCTTTTTTATAAAAACTTATTTTAAAATCAATCTTTATAAAAAGGATTACTAATAAAAGTTTTGAAATTACTTTATTATTATTTTAAAATCAATTTGCAATCCTCGAAATTGTTATTAAAATCTTAGAAATATTCAAATTAAAGATATCTAAATCAACCTCCAGAAATACTCTACAGGCCTTAACATTTTCAAAAAAATCTAATAAAAAACATAATATCCAATAAGAATTAGATAATATTAAATATCTTATTACTATTAATTTTATTCAGTTTTATAAAGGTTAGAATATATATATTATAAAATTAATCTAAAATAAATTAAATATTATTTATAAGTTATATTAAATATTAATAAATAATTCTATTCAATTGTATTATAATATTACAGAAAACAATATTAAAAAATTTATAAAGAAAATTAATTATTTAATATTATTTATAATTAATATTCAAAATAGATTATTATTTTGATTATATAATCTATATATAGAAATTTTATTTTTGTTTATTAATAAGCTTTTCTCTAAATATTCTTAAAATTATAAGATTGAATTTATATTAAATAAGGAATTATTATATAATAAAGGATATCCAATATTTCCAGCTGAATTCTAAATTATATATAAATAGTTTGATAATAATTTGAATAAAAAATTTATTTGTAAATTCTATTCTAAATCAATTATTTTATTTCTATTAATTATAAAGCCTAAAAAAGTATTTAAATTTATTAAAATTATTATAAACTAAATAATATTATTATTAAGAATTAATATCCTTTATTATTAATTAAAGAAATTCTTGATATTTTATATTATATAGAAATCTATATTAAATTGAATATTATTATTATATTTAATAAACTAAGGATTGTAGAAGATTATAAATAAAAAACAGCTTTTATAATTCATTTTAGTCTTTTCGAATTCTTAATAATATCTTTTAATCTTTATAATATTTCTACATTATTTTAAAATTATATCAATTATATCTTTTTTAATCTTTTAAATAAAAACTGTATTACATATCTAAATAATATTTTAATTTAATTTATTAATATTATAGATTATTAAATATAGATTTATAAAATTATATAAAGATTAATTAATATTAATTTATAAATTGATATTAAAAAATACAAATTCAAAATTATATAAATCAAATATCTCGAATTGATTATTATATTTAATAAAATCGAAATAGATCTAAATAAAATTAAAACAATTCTTGATTAAAAATTATTAATAAAACTAAAAGATTTTCAATATTTTTTTAGATTTACTAATTTCTATTAATACTTTATTTATAACTTTTTTAAGATTATAGAATTATTTAATTACTTATTAAAAAAGAAATTTATATAATATTAAATTATTAATTATAAAATAACTTTTAATAATCTAAAATAAATATTTGCTTTTATTTTAATTCTTATAATATTTGATCATTATCATTATATAGTTATTAAAATAAACACTTTCAATTAAATTACAGAAAAGATTATCTTCTAATATAATAATAAGAGCTGTTTACAATTAATTATTTATTTTTTATTAAAATATAATATAATTAAATATAATTATAAAATCTATAATAAAAAGCTATTAATAATTATTAAATTCTTAAAGGAATAAAGATTTGAATTATATAGAATTTAGAAATTATTCAAGATTATTATTAATTATAAAAACTTGAAGTATTTTATATTAATAAAAATATTAAATTAAAAGTAAGTAAAATAAATAAAATTCTTTTTAAAATTCAATTTTTATATTATATATCGATTAGGTTATAAAGCAATTCGTTTTAATACTTTTAATAGAAAAGTAGAGAATCATTCAGTATATATTGATTTCAATAATAATTGGATTAAGAATTACCTATAAATAATACTTTAAAAACAAATATTCAATATAACTATATATAAGAATTTTATCAAACAAATAAATAAAACTATAGATCTTATTATAGCCCCTATAAATACTATTATTCCTGATACTAAAAAATTAATTAATAATTTTATTAATAAAATATACAACTTATTCATATTAATTATTAATATATATAAAACATTTCAAAATCCTATTACTTATTATTAACTACTAATAATCAAAAAAGACCTCCGAATAACTTTTTAAGATTATAAATTAACTAATAAACAAATATTCTATCAGAATTGACTATTTATTCCCCTATTATAGCAGGTGGCATGGTGGCTAGGCAGATGACATGGTGGCTAGGCTCTGGTAGTATAGTTTATATAATAAATGTAGTTAAATAGTATAACTCTTAGCTTAATAATAAATAGTTTTTATAACTTATTTTATTTATTATCTATTATATAATAACAAGTTCCTATTAAATATTATTCAATTATATATTTTATTTTTATTCAAATAAGAATAAAAAAGAAATATTTATATTGATAACCAGCTATTATAAGTATTATAAAAAACCTTTAATATTATATTTATAAATCACAAATTCATTTTATAGATCTAATAACTACTTGCTTTTATATATACAAAATATTAATTTTATAAGGTTTTTTCTGTAAGGCTATAGAAAATCATTAAAAATATTTATAGGAATAATATTTATATATCAATAAAACTTATTTTAAATTTATTAAATATAAATATATAATATTATTGTACTTAATCCACAAGTATAATTACAAAATTCTTTTTTTAGAGTAAACTATCGATAAGTTAATATTAAAACAGATTATCTATATTTTCAAAAAAAAAAATCAATTATATTCTTTTTATCCTTTTTTATTATTATAAAATCAAATTTGAGCTTTAATGGTAAAAGTATAGAAAAAATAAATAAAATATTATAAGAAAAAGGAGGAAGGAATAAGATTTGCTCTTTCAATATTTATTCGGATAATCAAATTTCAGAATTCTTTAAAGAATCCTTATAATATTTATCCCCTTCTCATATCTTCTCCATTATTATTATATTCTCCATTAAATTGAATAACCTTTTTAATCAAGATCAAAATAAAAAAAACAAATGATATAATTCTTTACTTTCAAATCTTATATCGATTTCTATTATTAAAATAATATTTATATAAACAATTATATTAATAAAAGATTTATTAATAAACAAACTATCCCTTTTCTAATTTTTATTAATATTACAAAAATATAGAAATTATATTAAAAATAAATAATATATATTCTGTAGATAGTAATTAAAATCAAGATATAAAGGATAATATTATTTTTGATATATAACTATAACATTATTACTATATAATGAATATAAAATATTAAATTTAAAAGAATTATTTTAAAAGAAAAATAATACTAATAATCTATTTTAGAGTAAAGTATTCTTTTACTTTAAAATAGTATTCTTTATTCAAATATAATTAGAATAAATTTCTATAGTTATAATATAACAAATATAATTATATATATTTTCCAAATTATTATCAAATTCTAGAAACTTATTATAATTATTTCTTTAATCTTTATTAAAAACCAAAAAAAATTAATTATTTCAACCCTTCAAAATCAGATTTATAAAATATCAAAATAATAATAATAAAAAATTAATAATATATATAAATATTTATATCTTCTTTTTTCAATTAAAATATTTTATCTTAATAAATAATAATATAACAATTATTAAAATTTTCTTTAATTATTTATAAAATATAATATATATTTGATATATTATAAAGCTTATAGATATAAAATATATATTTATTATAATTATTATAGTATTGATATTATACAAAATTCTAGAAAAACAATTTAGAGTATATTCTAAAATAATAATATAAAACCTTTTTAAAGATAAATATAAAATAAAAGATTTTTAAGATAACTGTATTATATAAAGTTTTGTTAATATAGTATTGTGAAATGTAAAAACAATTAATATAGTTTTTGAATATAATTAATTTATAACTATCTAAAACAACTTTGCTTTAAATTTTCAATTTTATATCAAATATCTTTAATTAGAGATACAATTATTAGAATTCTTTAAACAAATCAATGATCTGGAGCTGGTTTTTCAAATAATAATATCCTGATTACTTTCTAAAAATAGAAATCAATATAGGAATTATAGTAATGGTTGTAGTGGTGTTTAATTCGAATAATGTTATAATAATAATTACTAAGGTTAAGAAGGATATGTATTGAATTTGTATCAGTTAAGATAATAGTATATCAGCTAAGGGTTTATTGAGTAGTAATAATATTAAAGATAATAAAATAATATTAGGAATAAATTATTAATTATATTGAATAATAATAAGCTTTAAGTAGAGTATATTAGGTAATAGTAAGGTGGTTATAGATAATAAGGTTAGTATTAAATGTATAGGTTTAGGGGATTGATAAATAACTGATTATAACAATGGTGGTTATAATTGTAGTAATATGAATAAAGAGTTTTTTAAATAATGGTGGACGAATTGTTTTCTGGTGTTATAATAATTAATGAATATAATACAAAAACTAATTTTTTGTAGGAGAATAATTTTTATATTTAAAATATAATTATAAAGAGTATTTATAATTGTAGTATTAGAAAAACGATAATGATGGATATAATTGGAATGTATTTTTTTTATTTATAGAGTCATTTGAATTTGGAGGATTGTAAGATAATTATATTGATAAATTTATAAATTATTTTATAGTAGTAATATTTCTGAGAGTGTAGTTTATATAGCTAGCAAATTGTAAATGTTATAGAAAAGTATTTAGCTTTTATAATAAACTTTTTAAATATTTATAATTTGAGTATATAAATTCTAATAAGGATTTATCTATAATTTGTTAAATAGTAGAAACTCAGAAAAAAAGTGATATTAAGTAGACTGTGTTTGTTAACTCAATTACTGATGTTAGGAAATATATAGGTGTGGAATATAAATTTTAAGGATGGTATTTTATAATGGTTAATGTATAATTCAGTGTAGAAATGGATTTTACTAAAATTTATTTGAATATAGATTTGTAAATAATAATGGTAGAAAAAGATTAATTCCTTAATTTAGTTTAGAATCTATAGATATATATTTATATAAAATCGGTAAAAATAGGAAAAATAAGAATCGAATATATATAATCTATAAAATATATTATTATAATTTTTATATTCCTGGGAGTTTATGATAACAAACCGGTTATAGTATACTTTAAATATAAAATGTATTTTATTAATAAGCTTAAAGCTAAAATAATTATAAAAAACAATATTCTAATTCCTGAAAAAATCGATATATTGGTATCAAAAAAGTAAGTTTTAATTAACTTATATGGGGTTATAATATTAATAATAGTATTAATTAAAAATCTAAATTAAAAATGTATTATAGTAAAATTTAAGATAAATATTAAATTAACCCCAAGTCAAACAATACTAATTGTGGTATAGTATAAAGTAAAAGATAAGAATAAGGAATTATTATTTAAATTGAAAGAGATATTGTTATTTTTATATATTTATCGATATAATGCTAATTTTGTGGTGGTGTTTGTGTGTAATGATTTGAAAGAAGATATTATTTTATTAATTAATATTATAATTAGTAATTTAATCGATTTTGATTTTAATAAGGTTTATAAAATGGTATACAATATAATAGAAATTATAAATTTAATAATTAAAGGGCTATTATATTTAATTATAATTTCTAGTTATTTTATTTTAGGAATAAGTAAAATAATATATTATATAGGAGTTATTATATATAGGGATATTATTTCAATATAAATATTATTAGATTTACTAAATACTTTTTTAAAAATATTATAAAAAGATATAGATTTTATCAAATTATTAGAGGATAGATGGCTGATAATAAAACTATATTCTGGATAGAAAAAGAATTATAAATATAAATCAAAAATCTATTTTTTGGGTTTTCAGGATTAAAGGGTAGTAGAAAAAGGATTTGGCAAATTAATATTATAAAATCATTTTGAAAAAATAAAGTTTCTAATTTTTTTTATAGTTTTAATATTTATAATATAACAAATCCTAATTGGAAAAGAGAAAGTATATATAGTAGTTAATATATATAATTTCAATAGAGTAATAATAATTAATGTATATCTAATATCTTTATAAAAAGATATTTTATAAGCTATTTATAGTTGTAAATATATTATAATAATGGATTATATTTCATTTTTTTTAATAATAAATTCATTCAATATTAAGAAAATACTTTATAATTATTATATATCTGGAACAATATATTTTTAATTATTTATTAATAAAATTCAGAAATTTTCTGGTATATATCTAATATCAAATAGACTTTATTTTCAATAATCTTAAAGATTTTATAAAAACTTATATTAATAATATAATAATTATCAGCAAAACTTTATAAAATTATTTAGAATATCTATATTATTTTTTCTCACAATTAATCAAATACAATATTATTATCAAAAGCTTTAAATACTTTATCAATTATTTTTTTACAATAATATTAAATTATAAAATAGATGTATATAGACTTTTTAATATAAAGAAATATCTAAAAATATTAAGGAAAATTATTTTTTCAAAAAATCTATAAAACCTGAAATACTTTCTAAATATTATAAATTATTTATATCAATTTATTAAAGAATATACTAAAATAATGGAATTTCTATAAAAAAAAAGATTTCATTATTTAAAGAAATTCTATATAAAAAAAAAACCAAAAAGAACTTTATAATATATAAACTATTCAAAATATTTTTAAAGTTAAAATTGAAAGTATTCGAAAAGTTTAAGGTAATATTATTAAAAAAACAAATATTAATATATATAAATTCAAATTATTATTTATTTATAAATTTTGATATCTTCAAGGTTTATAAAGTAGGCATTATTCTATATTATATCAAAAAAAATAAGATTTCTAATGAATATCCATTATATATAAGTATAAAACCAATTTTTTTTCTATTACAATAATTCCAGAATATTGAAATAAGATATTAGCTATTCAAATTGAAAATAATAGTTTTAATGTAGGGATTATATAAAATAAATTATATTATTTAATATAATAGGATTCTATTAATAATTATCTATACAAACTATAGTGTACTAATATAAATATTCAAGAAATTAGATATTATAATAACAATATTAATAAATAAACTAAATTTTAAACTAATATTAATTATAAAGTTTATTTCTACTTTTAACTTTAATATTAAATACAAAATAGGAAAGGAAAATATTATTCCAAATATTCTATTTTGTTTATTATATAAAAAAAACAATGTATAAATATTAAATCTAAACTTCGAAAAGTTTAAAACCTTATTTATTTGATTAGTAGAAGAAGGTTTTATACTATTCAATTTTATAGTAATATTAGTTGAGATAGTTGAAATCTTTCGAAACAAATTATTAAAAGAATATAAAAAAAAGCAAGTTGATTATTTATATTTAATATAATAATAAAAAATATAATTCTAAAAAATAATATAATAATATTCTCATTTGAAATTCGAAATAAGCTATTATATAGAATTAATAACAATAAAGGTTTGATATACTTATATATTCTATATATAATATATTACAATATTTTCAATTTATTATACAAAAACGATTATTCTGGGTATATCAAATTTATAGATTTAATAAAAAGAAATTTCTATATTAAAAGAGTATTAGTTTTAATAAAAGAATATTTATATTACTATAAAAAGTATTAAGTATATTTAATTAAAAGATATAGATTTTATAGGTTATTATAGTTTATTCTAGTATTATTAGTATCTTTTTATATTATTATAATTAATTTTATATTAATATTATCAAAAATAATAGATGGATTTAATATAGTTATAATGGATATATACAAACTATTCAAGAAAATATTATTAATTATAGGAAAATTTATATAAATAGTAAAAGTATAAGGATATATCCTAGTTATGAGAATATATAATCTGAACTAGGAATATTTTAAGATTATTATTAGTGATAGAGATCCAAAATTCTTATTAGAAATATAATAAGCTATTTTCACAGCTTTAAGAATAAATCTATTATATTCTATAATATATTATATACAAATAAATAGATAATTTGAAATCATTAATTAAATTATAAAAATTATATAGAAATACTATTTAGATTTGATGGAGGATCTAAAGAAATAGAAAGAGATATTATTAATATTATAGTTTTATTTTAATAATTTTAAATAAAGGAGTATAGGTAAATTATTGAATAAAGTAATATTTAATTTTATATTAAATGATATAATATAATTTATTAATGTAGTTGTAATTGGTTTGTTTATTTAAATGTTTTGAGTAGATATTATAGATTATATTATGTTTGTAATAATAACTACAAAGTATTAATATGATAAGGTTTACAAGTTTATTTTTTTCAAAATAGGAAATCTGGTTTATTTTCGATTGTATAAAGGATATTCTATTCTAGTTATAGATAATAAGAAATTAAAATAATAATATATAAAACCTTTTTTAATATTAAAATATATAAATATTTTGGTATATGAGTTTGATATACTAGAATATTGGAAGATATACTTAATTATTTTGATTGTATATTTCAAATCGGTATTTATTAAAAAGGATTTTTATTTGTAATTTAAATCTAATAAGTTTGTAATTTAAATCTAATAATAAAATAATTGTTGAAGGATATAAGAAATTTGAAGTAAAAAAAATTATTAAAAAAAGAATTATTTTGATAGGAATAATGAAATATTATGTATGATAAAAAGGATATAAATTAGAATTCAATAAATAATTATTATAGAAATATTTCAAGTATTGTTAAAATGTTATTTATAATTTTGAATTATAATAAGTAAATATAGAGGTAGAAAATAAAGAGAGATTTTTGATTTTGAAATAGGGTTGTAATTGTTTTTGTAAAGATGTAGTAGTTGAATATATATAGTTTTTATCAATAATAAAGTAATAATTGATTAATGGTAGGTTATTATTAAAATTATAATAATAATAATAGATTATAGGATTTGTTGTTTATTTATTATTATTCTATAATTTGTATAAATTATTAATAATTTCTAATAAAACAATTTATTTTTTAGTTTCTTTAATGTATCAAAATTTCAGATTAGTATTTTACTAATATTTTTATTTATAAAATTTTTTATTAAAATTATTTTGTATTATTTCAATATTATATTATTATTATAGATTACTTTTTTAATATTATATTATATAATTTATTCATAATTATAAAATGATTAAGAATAAGAGTATTATAAATAATAGTATTGCTAAAAAATCTTGAGGTTGTTTTTAAAATAAATGTTTTATAATAAATAAGATTGAAAGGAATAACTCATTAATCTTAAAAATCTTTGATAATAAGTTTAAAAAAATCAAAAATGATAAATTAATAAAAAAGAATAAGGAGAAAAAGGATTATATAAACTTTTTGTTTAATCAATATTTTTATAATAATTCTTTTAATGGTTTATAAAAATTATTATTCCTTGAGTCTGTTAGTATTGAAGGTTATATAATTAATTTTAATTATAATTCAGTTTTATTTAAAATTTATAAGTGTTAAGCTTTTATTTTATTAAATAAAAAGTGTAATAATAGAATTTCCGATAAAAAAATGAAAATTTTTGTTATAAAAGATTTAATGAGTAATAAATCAATAAATAGTGAAGATGGTGATGTTAATAATTAAAATCTTGTAGAAAAGTATATTAAGAATAAAAGCGAAAAAAGGGTAATAAGGTTAATATAAAAAATATTATTATTAAAAGTAAGGGTAATGATTTAATTATTATATAAAAGAATATTATTATATTTGCTTTAGAATATAATATTATTATTAAAGATATAATCTTTATAAACTTCAAAACTTTAGTAGATATAATTTGGGTATAGAAGTATAATATACAAAATGCTATAGTATTTAATTTATTTGTATAAATCAATCTAGATAAAATATTTGCTAGGGAGGTAAAGGAATATTACAAGATGAATTAATTAGATTGGGTGTTAGGTGATGGTAATGGATATTTAGGAAATATATAAGAATAGAAGAGATATAATTTTTTAGTTTTATTAAAGCTATTGTTTAGTAATTTCTATAATTTTTAGGAAATGAATGGTTTTTTAGTGTATATATTTCTATCAGTATGTATAATTATTGTAATCTTAAATATATTCATTCTGATTCGAAAATGTTATTTGTTTTTTTCAGGAATGTTTAATATAGATAATTTTATTTATTTCGATATAAAAATTTTTGGTTTGTTAGTAATATTATTATAGAAATGTATTTATAAAATGAAAGTGGATTATATAGAGTAGGAAATTATTAGGTTAAATGGAAATATCGATTTAATATATTTAGGTATATTATTTATTAAGAACAATATAGAAAGTATTATGATTAAAAAGGCTTTTTTGTTATAAATTTTTTTATTAAGTTTTAGTATTAATAAGAATTTTTGGGGCAAATTTATAAATAGAAAAAGAAAAAGTAACAATAATATTTATAATTATAGCTTGAAGGATAATCCAATTAAAAAGATATTTGAAACAATAATCTTGTAAAAAGTTTTTTTAATATTAGTTAATACAAAATCTTTTAAGAAAATAACTTTATAAAAGAAAATTATTTAATATAATTTGTATAAAAATGATATATTTAGTATATTTATTAAAACCTTTAAATTAATGATAGATATTTTAATATTTGATATAAGGAAGTTGGTAGTTTTAGTTAAAACTATAATTAATATTATCTGTTTCAATAGTATTATTATTTGGATATTGCAATAATCTAGTTAGGATGTGGGGGTTTTATTAAATCTTATTATATAGATAGAAGTCCATATTATCAAAATCATAGGTAAAACTCTAAGTTCAAAAGATAATATAAAATTGGCTGAGGATCTTTAGATTATATTAAACCTTTATATAATAGATAATAAAATCAATCAAAAACCTTTATTAAAAACAATTTTGAAATACAAAAATGTATTTGATAAATGAGTTGACAATATAGAATATGTTTTTCAAGATAAATATTTTATAGTAGAAATGTTATATAGTATGGATATATCCCTAAAAATAACAAAAGAGCTTTTTAAAATTATAAACTTATATAATCTCGAGAATTATATTAATATTGTAAATCTACAGAAATATAAAATCTTTGTTTTAGAGATTAATAAGTATATTATATAAACTATATAATTAATCTCGATAGAAAACAAAAGATTTTTGTTAGTTATTATATTTATATATTAATTCTACAATATTGTTTTTCCTTTTTTTATTTTCCTCAAATAATAGTATTATTACAATCAAAATATTTTATATATATATTTTTTTAAGAATGAATATTTTCATCTTTTTGTTTAATATTAGTTATCAAGTAATAGATATTTTATAGAGATGTAATAAGAGTGTTACAAAGTTTTTTTGGATCTGAGGAGATGTGGTAGATGGTATAGTGACTAGGCAGATGGTATAGTAACTAGGCTTTGGTAGTATAGTTTATATAATAAGCATAGTTAAATAGTATAGCTTTTAGTTTAATGATAGATAGCTTTTATAACCTATTCTATTCATTGTCTATTATCTATTTATTAAACTTTATATATAAATTATTTATTAAATATATTCAATCAAATCTACCGAGTACCCAAACCATATTAAAATTATCAATTTTATTTCTCATATATATTAATAGCTTAATATAATAAAAGAGATTAAAGTTTATATATAAATCTATTAATTATATTTTTATATAAAATCTTCTTATCTTATAATCTCCAGATTCCTTAAATCCTTATTAATTCTATTTCAACCCTAATCTAATATTTCTATTAATTATATTATATTATTATTAATCTATAAACATTATAACTATAAATACAATTATATAATTATTATTATTTATTATTTAATAAAAATATATCATTTTATATTAATAGCTAGATTATCTATAAAGAAATTTGTTAATTATTTTATTAAAAAAGTTTATTACTTATATAGTATACCCAATAATATTATATTTAATAAAAGCTTACAATTTATATTAATATTTTAGATATATCTCTTTAAATACTTATCGATTACTTTAAAACGATTTTCCTTATTTCACCCTAAATCGAATAATCAAATAAAGAGATTTAATATTATAATAAAATAATATTTATAAGTTTTTATAAACTTTTATTAGAATAATTGATATAATTAATTATAATTAGTAAAATTTGTATTCAATAATATTATTTCAAAAATTATTAGTATATTTCTATTTTTTATTAATTATAATTTCTATTTATAATTCGAAGTTAAACCTTTCTCATCTATTTCATTGAATCTTTAATATTAATAAAAACACGAATTCCTAAAAATCAATAAAATTATAAATCGATTTGATATTATTTTAATAAAGTTAAAAGCCTTGATTATTTAAATTATTTAAAAATATAAAGATTATATAAATAAAATATATATCGATATTTTTTTATATAAAGAGAGGAATATAATATAAATTAATACTAAAAATATAAAGACTAATCAATTTATAAAGAAAAGTAATAATAAATGGATTGAGTTTTATAAAATTCTAAAAGTTTATAAATACATCTACCTATTCCAATTACTTATTATTTTCAAAATCTTTTTAATATTTTATAATTTATTATTTAGATTATTTTATAATTCAATTGGATTAATCGATTAAGTTATAATCAATAAAGTAAAGTCTTATTATAATCAAAATTAAATTCTAAAAAATAATAATAATATAAATAAAAAAACTGAATAATAAGAATTTAATAAATTGTTTAATTATTATAATAAAAATAGATTTTATTATCAAATCAAATGGAAATATTATTCATTATTATAATAACTAATCGAGAATTTTCAAAACTACAAAAAAACGATTATTATATTTTACCTAATAAATCTAGATAAACCGAATCCTTTTATATAAATAAAATTCAAAAAGCCTATTACTTCAAATAATCCTATATCAAATGTAATTCCAAAACAAAAGCGAAACAAACCAAAAAAGGATTATCAATCAATTATAAGTCTTAGAAGAGTTTACTTCAACTCTATAATGAAAATCAGAGTTTTCTAATATTATTCTAAAAGATTTTAAGCTCTTTTCAAAAAAATTGGGTTATTATTTAATTAAATTCGTTATCTATTTAATTTAAATATAATAATAAACTAGTCTGATAGATTAGTTCTTTATATAACTTTACCGAAAGTTAATAAAATTAATCATATCATATTTAGCTTATTTAGGATAAGCAAATTTTAAGAGAGAGATATTGTTATAGCACCAACTATATTGCTTTTATACCTCAGATATAAACCATTAGCATACCCTACTTTCTATAAGTAGAGCCTTACCCTTCCATAGCTTTTTTATCCTTATAGTACAATATAAGTCTTTACCCGTACCTTGACAGATTTAGAGGTTGTTAAAATCTGAAATATATAAATATTCAATTTAATAAATATATATTATTAATATTTATATAGATTATTTATCATAAACATTTCTAATTAAAATCATAAGATATATAAACTCTTAATATATATTTTTAAATCACTAGAAATAAAAGTTAATATAAGTCTATATTCTAGAAATAATTAATATAGTTATAATTAAATTTATAAATATATTTTATTTCATTTATTGAACATTAATTTTTTCAAAAGTTTATATTTTCAATATTAATATAATTAATAAATAAAATAACAAAATGAGTTTCAATATTCTATTATATTAATATTAATATTCGCTTTCTAGAATACTAAATATTCATTTTTTTGTTTTAACTCTCTATTATTAATCTTTAAATTATTTACTTATTAACTCGCTTATATCTCTTATAATAACAATATTAGCTTATTCTTTCTATAATAATCTAAATAATAAATTGATATATTCTCTTTAAATATAAAAAACAAAACTATATACTACAAAAATACAACATAAAATATTCAAGAAATACATAGTTAATAAATTAAAAAAGAAAATATTTTTTTTTAAAAAAAAGAATAAAATAAAGAAAAATTCTAGTTATAAAATATAATTCTAATAAAGAGTCTATTTCAAATCAAATTTAAAGATCGAATTGTATATTTTAAATTTGAATTTGTATTTATAACTTTTGATTTTTCAAAAACTCTATTTCTAATATTCCAATTGTATTTTCCTTTAATAATAAAATTGAAAGTTCTAACTTTCTTTTACTATTTTAGTTTCCGATTCTATTCTTCTTAAATTAATAGTATCTATATAATTATAATATACTTTTTAAATATACTCTAACTAATCTTATTTTATTCTATTAATTCATTTTTATAAAAACTTTTAGAATAACTTATTTATATATATATATTTAAAGATTATAATACATCTATATAATCTAATAATACTTTAACAATATAGATACTATACTTCTTTTAGAAGAGCTAGAGCAATCAATGTTTTATAAAATATAATAGAATCGAAAACTTAAAGAGGTAAATTTTTAGTTTTAATACTAGTAAGAAATATTAATTTGCTTTTAATAACGAATGATAATAAATCATCATTATTATATATAGATTTATCAAACTAAAAAATGATTTTTTAATATATATTCTTCTTTTTCAAAATCTTCGATTTTATTTCTACTTTTCTATAGAATTGTTATAGAATATAAGTTTAAAAATAATTCTATTTACTTTATTAATAAATATATATAATATCAGTAAAAGTTAATATTTATCTATTTGTTATAATTTTTTAATATAATATATTTCCTTTACTCTTTTAATATTATATATTTAAAAGAAATAGATAATTAATTAAAATTAATTATTTTTTTAAAATCAATTATTTCTTATATTATTATTATTAATTAATAAATTAAGTAGTAACTGATATATAAAGAATGAAGATATTAAATATTTTAAACTTCTATTAGCTTCTAGAACTCTATTAAATTCAATACTATAAAAAATATAAGAAGAAAAAAAAAGAATCGAAATTTTAGAACTTTCATTAAGTAATATATAGGAAATTAAGAATATAGTAAGTATATTTCATAAATAGCTTCAAAACTTATTATAGAACATATTTATTAATATTTTATATAATATCTCAAAGCTTTATTTATTAGTATTTATAAAGGGTTACAGTTGAAATCTCTAAAAAACCGAAAAATTTGCTTATTTTATATGAGAAAAGTGTTAGGGAGCGATCACCTAATAGGGTTTATATAGTAGATCTAGAATTGATTAATAAAAAGTGATCTATTTATTAATACAAATTTAATATATTAATTTAAATAAGCAATTGATATTGTATATAATTAAAATAAAAAAAAGAGTCTCAAGCTAAATTAATAATTCTTGCTAGTCATTTTCAATTTTTTTAGATAAATATAATATATCGCCTGAGCAACTTCAGACGAGAGCTAATTAGAACTCGAGTCTAACTTAATTATAGTAATCTAGCTATTCTAAGAAAGCCTTTATATATACTCATTCGAGAGGCTCTATCTAATATTTTTATAAAGGGACGGTGGGAGAATCAAAAGATGATTAATCTAATAATAAGCGACCTTGAAGAAAGTAGGGAAACTATTCTTCAGCCAATGAATTATCTTGAAGGAAGTGGGGGAACTATCCTTCAGCCAATGAATGACCTTGAAGGGAGTGGAAGAACTAGGTCTATCCCTAGTATCTCATAAAGAGAGCTAGAACTCAAAGGGTTGAAGTCCCTTGAAATCGAAGCTCCATTCATGTTTAGGAACAAAATTGTGCATGTATGTGAAATGAAGAGTTTGACTTGATGTATTTCGTGTGTACTTCATTTGTACTTCATGCATGTAGTATTCCATATCACTGTACTGTATTATAGGTATGGATATCTGAGGTTCATTTCAAGGGTTCCATATCAGCCCAACTTTGCACGTGATTGATGAGTTCGCATGGAAGTCTTCCCGACAGCAGACTTTAGGATTTGATACATGATGATGGAGATATTTGATACGTGAAGGATTTGATCTGATGTAGGTACACGAGTATGATTAGTATTGGCTTTTTGTGGCGTTTTTCGTGTGTGTGGCGGTTTGCCGCGGAAAACGCGGGTAATGGTGACAATTGAGTTGGAGATAGATCTGGTGGATGGTGGACATAGAACGACTAAGGAAAGGAGAAGTTATCTTTATCGTTATGTTCTCTTTTTATTTTCAGTTTATTGTCTATGTACTCATACGCATTCTCGAACTTATGGATAATATAGGATCAATTTGCCCCTTCCATTCTTTGCGATATTAATATCGATATCGATCTCGTTTGAGTAGCCGAAGTTCAACGCCCGCGAGAGGATTCGTGGTCAGTATCAACTAATGACAACCTCATTCATTCATCCAATCCCTCGCTCACTATCATATCTTCTTCGAAATGCAATGCACCAATCTCATCCCCCTCATCGTCTTCCTTATTCTCTCCCTCATAACCCCACTCACGTTTGCCGGTTCAGGTTCAAGTCGATGTCCACAAGATTGTTATCCTCATCATCAAAATTTACGCGTTTATTTATTGACCGGTTCACATGGCTGTGATTAGAGCGTCTTATCGGTATGTTCTCATCCATACATCTCTTTTCCCTCTCCTACTTCTTATTTCTTTGAGTGGGTGACATTGTACTGATGAATCCATCTTCAAAACTCTAAGATTTTACTCAAAAGTTCTACATCCAGACTAGAATCGATCCTTGTATAAGAAATCACCAGCTCCAAATGCTTTTCCGTGGCCATTTGATCATTTAATTAAGAAGTTTCGTAGGTATCAGATTCCATTTCAGTATTTTCCATTCATATAGTCTGCTTCTAAAGTAATGGCCTCCAGAGGACCAGTGGAGCGTCTCTTTGGGGAGACTACTCATGGTGACTAGCCCCCAAGCCCCCATAGCTCGCTCCGCTCGAATATTTGCTTTCCAAATTTCACATCTTGAAATGTCTTCTTCCACCCCACCGGCTCTTCCTTGCCACGGCCTACCCCGCCCACTCAGGCAAGCTTCCAAGTCCTCATAGCTCGCTTCGCTCGATTTTCCGGAGTTGTGTTAACTTCCCCTCCTCATATCTAGTACCCCGCTAATTCACACCCTTGCTGCCTATCTCCAGAGCCGCCTCCTCGTCCACCAGCTCAGACACTGCGCTTACCGAAACCCAAATCCTTCACGCGGAATACGCTACATATTTCCTCCAAGTTACTAAAAAAGTCCTCACTGACAAGAAAAAACACACCGAGTATTCGAAAATATGCAAGAGTTGTATGAATGAAGAATATCCCGAGATAAATCATATTTCTTTCGAGGAAGAAGGCATTTGTATAGAAAGGAATGGGGCGTATTCGAAAGAAGTAGATTCTTATTATTCCACCCAATTGAATACCTCTGCTCATTCAACAACAAACCTAACAGTATCCGCAAAAATTTGAAATCCCCCCTACTTTCTCTCACCTTCTCCACCAAAAAACACTTGGCTTTTATCCATATGTCTTGGCTGCAACCCCCTCGGCCTATCACAACCCATCTCACATCGAGCATTATTCGCATCGACTACCCCATCCTCACACGATCGCAGGTTGAGAATTGGCGCCACTTAAGACACTGAAGACTCGAGAGAGAAAACCTTAGTTTTGTTAAAAAGAAATATCAGGTAGGTCTAGAGAAATAGGGTGCAGTGAATCGGGGGAAAAGTGTGGGGAAGGATGGATTCAATTGCTAATTTATCACAATTATTGCTCAATCATTTCCTTCCCAATTTTTTTACTGATACTCTTTGGATATTCTTTCATCTGGTTCAATTAATCCCAATTTTTTTACTGGGCCTCCAATACATACCATCATTTCTCTTTGGACTTACCAAACTGATATTACCTGTCCACTTAATATTATCTCAAAAAACTTCGTCTCCGCGATGGAGACTCCGTCGCGGATTCGGTAGCACTTTTAACCCTGCCACCAACTACCTACGAGGCTAATGGACTGTATTCCGTGAAGCGGATTCCTGGGCCCACCTAAATTTCGAGTTTACAGATGCAGCTAAGTGGTGCAATGGGGATATATGGTGGACTCGGGTACCTTGTGGAGCGTTGAATGAAGTATGGGATTTTGAGATAGGTATTGGTGCTTCGGTGGAAGGGGACTCGAAGGAAGAAAAAGAACAAACAGAAAGAAATAAGATACAACTAGGGGGGCTAGGGTTTGGTAAGCTTTCTTAAGGTTAATCTTTTGACTTCATGACTAGCATATAAGATCCAGACATCAATACTGTTCCCCCTAACATTCCCCCCTACACGCATCAACTCCGTGATTGAGGTGGCCAAGATTGTAGTATATATCTACCACTTTTCAGGGATCCTCATCTTTCCGCCGACTCAAAGGTCAAAACCAAAAAGGTAATTCCCTGGTTTCAACATCGATATTATGCGAATCTTCATATTCTTTGGGATGGAGAAGTGCAATTCGGATAAGTGTGCGATCTCGAGTCAGTGCGGGAAATTTCTATTATTTTCTTGTTGACTTTAATTTTACAATGGCACGTTTGGAAATTGATATGGAGATGGATGATGGTGAGGTCGTTACCTCCCTTCGGAGAAGCACGAAGTACATCCTCACGACCCCACCTACCCCCACCCGCCTCCAGAACCCGCCCACCCAGGGAGAGGAGGATTATCGATGAAATGAAAGAGGACATTGATGAAAAAAAAAGAACATAGGAACTTATCGACAAGGGAACTGGTGCAGAGAATTCCTAAGGATTGGGCCAGAATGACCCCTGATACATCCTCACTTGATTCCCCTTCCAACGACTCTTCAACTGGTTCCGGAAATGCCAGAGAAGCACGAAGTGCTTCCTCCCACCGCCTCCCACTCACGGTGAGGGTGTAAATTGGTATTTTGAGAAGTATAGTTTGAAGCGCCGCGGAGGGGAGAGGGAGAGGGAGAGGATTTGGATTTGGTTAGGGGACAGTGTTAATCTAGTTGGGGATTCAAGTTAATAAGGGGAGAGAGGGAGGGGAGGGAGTAAATTTTATAGGGAGTTAAAACGACAATTCAATTACGTTTATTATCTGTAAAAATACACGAGTATGTGTTGAACCCTCTGTGCCCGTTTCCTTACCCTCAACAGCAAGCTCCAGCGAGTTCCCCCTTTCTCAGGGGTTGAGAGAAGAAAGAAGCGAAAGTTATATCGCGAGGTCTAAGCAAATATAGCTATGTTACTTGAAACACTATCTCTCGCTAGCTGTTTTCTGCTTTACTATTTTCTCCCTGGCCACTTTCTCCCTGGTCACTTTCTCCCTGGCCACTTTCTCCCTAGCCACTTTCTCCCTAGCCACTTTCTCCCTGGCCACTTTCTCCCTAGCCACTTTCTCCCTACCTCCAATCACACTTTTCAGAGAGGTGGAGTGGCCTGTACTCCTGTCTAATGGGGTGGAAATACCTCCTGTCCTCGCTTCAAACTCGAAAGGTGGTGCCGAAACCACTGTTAATATCAAGAATTAATGAAAGGGGGAGGATTCACCCTCAACCATGTATCGTGTAATCATATATTTATATAGTTATACTATTTTATATCTGTAGATTCAGAAATATCTTTTGGTTAATTATAAATCGCCCCTAATATTTTCTAAGATAGGATTGTTCTAATTCGATGTGATTAACAAAAGGAGGAAATGTCTACAGAACTACTTTAATTAAATACTCAATCTTATATGAATTAAGAAGACAATTAGAAAAGTAACAATTAGATTAAACTAATTGAGGGCTTTTAGGATCTATAATTACTTTTAAAGTAAGGTTTACAATAATAATGGAATTAATCGATTGAAGTATGAAAGAATTAATTGAGGTGTATTCAGAGGCATATTTGTAAGCAGGGTCAAGAACATCTAAGATACATTTGACTTGAATAATTTTTGATGAATTCGACTTCATCATCCTAAAAAATACATTTAAATCCTCCAGAGAAGTTTCTGTGTATCTGGCGATAATGATGGAACTTGATAAGAGCTTTCAACTCTTGCTCGGTATTCTCATTGGAACAGTGATACACTCAAGAATGGATCGAAGTTGGTTTACGGATGAATGCTTGAAATTATAGTTCAAACATCTCAATTGAGAATTGGTTAGATAACTCGAGGCAACATAACCCTTGGATTAAGATGGCCTAAGAGAGATGTTCCATTGGAGGGAGGCATAGCTAAAACGATGAAGAACTGGACAGATACTGGTACTACAGATTCCAAGAACAGTGTTTTCGAGATTTTAAAACACCATTTACATCCTGGCTTGGTCTGCAAGACAAAGAACGAATGGTGTGGATACATCACCAACAAAAAGTGAGATTCGTCCTAAGGGTAGATGAAAAGAATGTCAGTTTCCATAGCTTTTGTATTGCCGATATTGAAGATAAAGTTGGTGTGTTGGTTAGCGTTGGGAATGATAATGATATCGATCAGCTTACGAAGGGCCTCGACTTGGAGGCAATCAGTGGTCGATTTGACAGCGGCTTCTGAGTCGAGCATGATGCCAACGAATGGCAAGCTGGAAATTCGCTAGTCAAAGAAGCATTCAGCGAAATTACCGGATGCAGTATTCAAAGATTAGATAGTAGCCTGGTTTTTGAGATTAAAATGGGTCTCCTGGACAAGAAAAGTTTCAAAATCATTCTACAAGTCGTCGATTTCGGCGATGTGAACCTCACCATTGTCGGCGAAGAATAACTCCCAATCTTCGGTTTAATTAATAAACACAGAGAATGCATTCTCAAAAACAGTTTATGAGTCCCAAATGTAATGGGAGTATTGCCTGTTCTGCTTGTTGTATTTGGTACTTGGCTTTTTGGATCTTATTGTTTTCAATCCTTCTTCTTGGTAGCCTTTTGTTCTTTAGAGCTATGGCTGTTGGACCAAAATTCCTTCCTATTCGCAAACACAGCACAAATTTCGATTGCGTTGCCCAAATTTTCGGTTGCGGTCATGATGGGTAGAACGAGAAGAACGGGAGAAACGAAAAGAACAAGCTCAGCTACTAGGGTACAATCGTCACCTGTTGGTTCTCAAAGTAAAATCGGCGAACCATGCCTCATTGTCCGAGTCACCATCGCCTCCTTTTATTACCACTCCTACTTCATGCACCCTCTCTCTCCCTGTAGTTTCTACTATCTTTTCATAAATAATCTTCCCCGCTCCGCTTTGTCTACCCCCTGACACCACCCCTTCCCAGTCCAACATAAATCCTATCCATCTCAGGATAAAACTCGAGACGAGGCCCATCATGAGGGGCATAAAGTACACTAGGGCTAACTTGAAGGACAAGAGAGTAATATGATTGACATTCAGGAGTATGAGAGTGATTTGCCGCAAATAATACTTCTATTGATCAAATTTTACACTTTCCATAACTACTATGACCCCTAGGATTGCCACTCGAATAAAATAGCATCAATGGTTCTTACTCCTGACACACTCATCACCCTATTGCATCTCGCAACTCTGGTCAGTCTCCCAACTCTGGTCAGTCTCCCAACTCTGGTCAGTCTCCCAACTCTGATCAGTCCTCCAACTCTGGTCAGTCTCCCAACTCTGATCAGTCCTCCAACTCTGGTCAGTCTCCCAACCCTCGTCACTCGAATAGTAATATGATGTAGGGATTGCAAAAGGTCGATTTTGAGTCTGAGGTCGTCGAATTCGAGTTTGAACACATGTATCATCTATGTTCGCCACCCTCTCTACCCCGATAGCCGCGTTGTCTTTCGTTTGGATCCGAGGATAACTCTCAACACGTCTATCCGCTGTGAACATCCCTTTTCCGAAATTCACTCCCATCTGAGTCTCTATCTCTTTCTGAATGCGATTATCCGCCATGTTCACTTCTCTTTCCACATTTCCTATCATTTGAGGTCGAACTCCTCCCCCACCACTCTCCATACCCCTCCTCAAAACCCTTCTCACGATCGAAAACAAAACTATCCAAATGCAAAGCCCAGCCAAAATTTGAAAGATGCCAATCAGATCATCTATGACATGTGGTTGAAAGACCTCTTTGGAGTTTACTTTTCCTGAAACAAGGAGCGAGACGTCCGTATTGTGAGAGCGGTGTGACCAGGGAAGTCTGAGGCTTAGTTAGTTGAATAGTTGGGGGGCGAGTGAGTAGAGTAGCGGGGAGGAAGGGATAGAAGCATAATTGGCGGGCGTAAGGGAAGAAAGAGGGGGAGAAGAAACAGCATATACGAATACATGAATAGAGAATTACTCAATATCGTTTTTTTTCAATGATGAAAGAGTGAAGAAAACATACTCAACTAAACTCCTCCCACGTAGGCTATCCACTCCACTTCCAGCCAATCTACCAATACCCAATTCAGATACTATATACCACAACGAGAAAATTAGCCAATTCATGCAAATCCCACACCATACTTCTAATCCGAAGGCCAGATAATAGTGTCCGTATAATACTAGGACTACTAATACCTGTTCTATCATACGCATCATTCTCCTCTCGTCACTCTCTCTATCCATCCACCCAGAGGAAATCTCCTCTCATTTCCCTTTCGCTTTCGCTTTTGCAAGTTTACATGCCCCCGCCCAAAAAAGAGATCAAGAACTCAAGACCCTTAGACTCCACCTTCCACCTTGATGAAAAGAACATACCAAAACCCCCAAAACACTTCAAGAACTCAAGAACACGCAATTTAAAAGAGCAAAAAAACCAGAAAAAGAAACAATAAAACGACCCCAAAAACTCACCAGTACCCCCTGCAGACGCAGGGATCCAAACCCACCAAATTCTCCCCTCGCAATGTGGACCAAGACTCATTGTTTGTTTTCCTCCTTCTTTTTCTCTTTCTACATCGATTGTTATTAAAACAAAGATAGGGACTGGAATTGGATTTGGGATAAGGACAAGAATGGGATGAGAATGGGGATAATTTTGACTACAAAGAAGAATAGGAATACCAACCATAGTTCAAAAGAGCATATTCGGCAGAGTTGAATGTACGTAAACTTGAAGCAAAGGGACCAGGAGCTTCGCGTAGGGGATACCATTCTCCTCGGTTTGGTCCGGTGGGATTGGAGCGGGCACGAGTGAGGGATTTTTGGCGGGGAGTGGATGAGGATTGAGGGAGAGAATGGGGAAAGCCGTAACCGCGGTACTAGATGGGGTGGGTATTAGTATAGATTGAGATGATAGGGAAAGTCGTACTGAATGTAGAAGAGAAAGAGTACAGGTATGAAAGAGGAGAGAAAAGAAACAACTGGAAAAACAACAATACACAGGAATACTCAAAAATCACTCCTTAACATACCTCTCTCCAATTCTCACACATCTCCCATACCCAGTCCGTCACCACACTCGGCAGAAAATTGTCAATATAATAATGTCCCAAATTAACCAAGGTCTCCTCAGTCCCCACACCCATCCCATCTCCTCCTTTTGCACCAATTCTGCTTCTATCGTTTTCACTTCTTTCTTTTCCAATAGATCCACAAGTGCCAAAGACTCGCTCGCTCCACCCTATGTTTCCCGGTTCCTCAAGTATCAGTCTCTCTGTCCGTCCAATTCCATATTCGTATTCCCAAAACCAAGGTTTTCTACCCCATCCTTTCACTTCCCTTTCATACATGGTAACCCATCCATTTTCTATAATTGGATTTGTATTAAATTGAAAGTCGTAGCGGGGACCGAAATCTGAATCTGAACAAGTTTCTTGGTACTCGGTTCGCAGGGAGGGCGTTGTGAGGGTTTTATAGGCGTGAGTTAGGAGGGCGAGGGCGTGAGCGGGGGAGAAGGTGGGGGTTTCGTGGTAGGGAAGGGGTGGAGCTAGGAAGGGGAGAATGTGATGGAGAGGGCTAGATTTGCGAGCGATGATCAGCTTAGATTGGTTTGAGGGGCAAGGGTTAATTGGAATGAAATGAGACATAGAAATCGAGCAGAGCGAGCACAGGGGGTCGGATGCTTGCACCATATATGTAAAGAAGAGTACTTCCTTCTCTGTTTATCTATTCTTCTCAAATCAAACCCAGAAAAGGAAATAGATCAAAAGAGATCTATCCAAGCATCTTCACCCTCATCCCAAATGGGATGGACAAGCTAAAAAAAACAACCCTAAGAAAAACTCACTTTCTAGGCGGCGGACTGTCCCTAACATATCTCTCATATTTGTCCGGATGTAAAATCCTTGCTAGCGTACGAAAATGTTTCTTAATTAATGTGTTATTTGTTGGCTGTGAATAGTCTGGATCGAAACTCATTTCTTCATCGAGGGAATAGTCATACTGAGTGTAGGAGGGGGAGGAAAAAGAAGAGGAGGAAGGATCTTGAGGGACATAAGGGAGTGCGAGGTTGTGGAAATGGGGATGGCATTTGGAGGCTCTCGTGCAGTCGTGATGATGGTGTTGGTGTTGACGGGGTGGCTGTTGGCTGGAGGTGTTCTGGGGTGGTTGGCGCGGGGTGGCGTTAGGGAAGTTCAGGAAACTCATGATTGGGTGGAGATGAACATGAAGAAGAAGATGCTATGATGAGAAGGAAGATTACATGCGTACGATGTATGTGCGATCCATGGTTCGTAAACTTTCGATTAATACAAACACAATGTCTCAACTTTTCTTTGTTCTTTTTAGTCAATTCATTGGATTTTCCTTCGATACCTTAACCAGCCAAGGCTTTAGAACACTTGGTATAGAAACGATATTTGAAAAGAGTGGAATCGTTTAATTTTTCTTTGTTCTAAATCCATCAAATGCACTAGATCACGATGGATCTAATTCCCCGTTTGGTTGTGTTCAATGCTTTATGTGCGTATGATATATATCAACAATCTAATAACTCGGTGAAGACTCGTACGCTCAAGCACTCAAAGCGCTCAAAGGGGTGTTAATATGACGTAAATTAATATCATTGCTACTACTACTACTACTGCTCCAGTGATATACTATAAGGCTGACTGTAGGGGACCACCAGACTTAGGATTGAAAGATTTTCTTCTGGTCGATTCAAATGATTCTGATTAGGTCAATTAGTTTCTGTCTTGGTTTGTGTTTGAGTTGTTGAGAATCAAGTGGATCGTGAACAAAGAAGTTTCAATGAGATTCATATGAGTATGATTATGGGAGTTTTTACATAACCAGAGAGAGAAAGAACGAGTATTCAGTGGAAATTACATGATATGTGTGGTATGATATATTTGAAGGTTGATAAACGGAAGGTATTATTCCTCCTTCTCAATTTTCACTACTAGTCACTCACTATTCATTCAATCTCACTATCAATAGACAACCTCCTTCATCAAAACGCAAACAGCCTCCACAGCAGTAGCCTGGCGGAACGCCCAACAATCATCAATCAATGTCTTCTTCCTTCTTGAGACGAAGAACATCTTCTTCCTCGGAAAATAGACGAGTTTACAGAGACCTAATCGCCAAAATAGATGCCTCCATTGCCCTCGATGCGAGTGATACACAAGATGCGATTTCCAGTCCTCCTCATAATCGTGTAATTTTCGATCCTCCAACTCTTTCTCTCCCTCTTACTCCAGTTGCAACTCCATCTCCAGTTTCTCAATCGCAAAAAAAAGCAAAAATCTCATGGAGTCTTTTCTCCCCCATGTTTAACAGTTATCTCGGTATCTTAGAATCAATCTACAGTGAACTACCCGAGAAGTACCGCACACCTCTCACTCGTCAATTTATTTCCCTAGCGATCTTTCTCTTCGCGATCCTTTCGCTCTACATTTCTTGTGGTCTTATTTATCGTATTTTCTCCCTGGCTAAGGGTATACTCTGGATGATTGCAAGTGTGTTGAACTTGGGTTGGCATGTGGTGAATTGTTCCGTGGCCCCAAGAGCTTGTTTTTGGGGTGTATGGGAAGGGGGAAAAGGAAATGTGCCACAAATCCCCATCCCACTAATCCCCGTTCTCCAAAATGAAGCCATCTACGAAGCGTGGTCCAAACATTCCAACTCGGCAATGAAAGATTTCTTCAGTCCACAAACCGAATCTCAAACCGACCCTACAAGCGAACCCCCCACATTAACCGACCTCATCCTCTACACAGCCCGCATATCCAACGCCCTCGAAATAATGTCCGAGAGAAACAGTCTGACCCTACGAGATCAATCCGTCGCCATTATAATTCCTTCGCTTGATAGTTTCCACCAAAAAATCAATCTGCTCCAGAAAGAATATCATTACTATCGTGGTTCTTGGGCGACAGAATTAATGCGCGTGGTCATAAACTCTACAAGTGTAGCTAAGGAAGTAGAAGAGTTAGAGGGGAAGTGGGAGAAGATTTTGGATGGGGTTGTGCAATCGGGAGATGCACTTGCAGAACCGGGTCCGGGGTCACCGTTAAGAGAAAAAGCACCTCCTTCTTCATCCTCATTCCTACGAATAGGGTATGGAAAGAAAGAATACCGCACGTTCGAATCACTAGCCCGTTCCACCTATTCTCAAATAGTCATGCATCGCACTTCGCATATCATCAATCTCAAATCATCAGCGCGCATTGCAACAAAGAAATCAGAGAAGATTCTACACATGCTGGAAAATATTGGCAGACAGACAAAAGTATTGAAGATGGTGGGAATGGTGGCGGAAAGAGAAAAAAGGGATGTAAAGGAGAGGGCGAATGAGGAATATGAGCAGCAGAGGAGGGCTGTTTGGAATTGGCTTGGGTGGGGCGCGTGGACGGAAGTTTACACAGAGGAGGAAAGGGTGAAGAGGGCGGCGGAGTTGAAAGAGTGAGTTTTTTTTCCAAGCCCCTCCCATTTTTTATTTTTGGAAAATCTAATAAAGATCCAAATTCTAACATTACTAATGCTACCAATCCGCTAACCTCAAAAACAGCCTCGAAATCCTGATGGCAGATATCATAAATATCTCCGAACTTGGAAAACTTACAGAGAGAGTTGAGCAAATGGTGCGGAAGGATATGAAGATGTGGAATGCGGTCATGGTGGCGAGTGAAAAGTTTTTGGGGAAGTTGGTGATGAAAGGGGAGGTAGAGAGTGGTGATAAGAATGATGAGGCGGTAGACAATGGTAGAATATTTGGGATTGAAGAGGATGAAGAGACGGGAGAGAAGAGGGGAAAAAGATGGTTTGGAAGTGGAAGCAAAGGTAAAGGGGATGAGGAAATGGCTACGAAGGAGAGGATCAAACAAGAAAAAATAGGCAAGAGAATTGAAGAGTTGCGGGAATGGGGGAAGGATGTCAGGGCATGGGTTAAGATTCGGGTGAAATTTGCTTATGACTTGAGGAAGTTGATTGAGGGGTAGGGGTGTGTGGGAACAGGGGGAAATGGGTTCTGTTGGTTGATTGTACTGTATTGAAGAGATGGGAAGTTTGGGGAAGCGAAGGAAGAAGTACCTAGTACATCTTGCCAAAATTTGTGGAAGTGAACTCTGAATTCCATTGCGGTACTTGTCTCTATGAATACTAGATCTTGCATGAACTTTTGAATATGATGTTTTGAGGAAAGTGAGGGGAGTGATGAATGATGATGTTGTACGATGTAGATGATAAACACGATGTTGTATACAGAAAGCGGGGAAATTTCACATATTTACATATTCCCTTTCCGGGGACATTCGCTTTTCCCGATTTGGAACTAGTCGGCCGTTTTTGAGAGCCAACTATTGGTATGTGGTAAAATGTGAGTTGTGAAGGTTCCAAGGTTGTGACAAGAAGCAAGCGATCAGATAAGCCCATGCATGCCGGTATATAATTTCGTCCACACCGGGGTTACTTCCGTTACCTATCAAGAGATCTTCCCTTTTACTACGGTACCCTTTCACGAAAATACAACCCATTACTAGACACTACTCGAGTAGATACTCACAACTAAAACAATTTGTCTCCTACTACCACTCTTATTACAAGAAGCCATCCCATCACATCAATTGGTAAGTACTTGATGTTGCACGCTCTATAAGCTAGATCCAATATCTATTCCGAACAAACTCAATCAATTTCCAACCTTATCAATACGGATAATCTATAATCCGTTCATACACAGATGATCACACACAGATGATGTTCATATACAACGGATAATCTATGATCCGTTCACACACAAATGATGTTCACACACAGATGATGTTCACACACAGATGATGTTCACACACAGATGATGTTCATACATACATCAACGATCATCCCACCATGGCAAATCCCTCAACACAGGTAGGTATCCACCAACCTACCTCTCACTAAATCCCCACTTACATATACTCGTAACCATCGACTAACCTCCCATACCTTCAGCACAAGCTTACTAAACATCAATAACTACAATCGTTAACCCCTCAAGAAAATTGGATGCTGTGCTAGCCAAGGTCACTCATTCGTACCGCCGCATATACACTCTCAATACGTTCTTTGGAAGCCGGGTTGCTTGAAGCCCAAACCTACAGATAATGCACAGCACTGAGACGACCATGCTTCCTGTGTATGACGATATCACGACATTACGCTGAGTTCGGCACACTTCGTGACCACATTTGATAGATTTGAGGGCGACGGGTACATAACTCGGGTTGAATTCTGACCAAAGAACGGCTCTCATATGGAAACAAAGCAGATATCGTCGCCATGCTATCCAATAATCCAGTGTTCGAAGTCCACGAGAAATTCAACAATCATGGTTCATGTGCTTGAATAGCAGATTGCTTTCGTACCCTTATCCATGCACAATAGAAAAGAAGATACCAATTCCACATTTATATATACAATGAGAACATACTAGTCGGCCATTCGCAACATCTCTCTTTCAGCTTTTCTGCCTATACTCGATCATAGTCCACACAATTGAGAGCTTCTCAACATCTCCGCCGGTTGTGCATACTGGGAGCATCGCTTTAGGTTATCGGGACTTTGAACTTTTTTGAATCTTACAAGCATCCGACAGTTCCCTCCAAATTCGAAGTCCACTTGCGCACTATTCGCAAGCAATGTGAATTCTAGTGGGGTGGAAGTGCCGATAACCGAGAGACAACAGCGCTTCGAAACGTACGAAGTTTAGATGGTCCAGAATCTTTTCGACTAGTGAAGCTATAATTGAGGTGTCAGACATGGTGATCGGTTTACGTCCTCTCGATGCATACATTGATGGCGCAAAGTTTTCTCGAATACGAATTGATAGCGAATGCCGTGGCCAGTCTCACCTGATCTTACATGTCAGTGCCATCGGCGCCGAAGTCAAACTATCTTAAGCTGGCTGGGATAATAACGCCTCGAAGAACCAGTGCGTTCCGATTACCCATAGTACATAATTGGTTGTCAAAAAGAATCGATCGGTTCTATGAGCTTTTGTGGTGGGAGGTGAAGAATCTACCGGGGCTTGCTTTCTCGGGATAGATCGAAATGCAGTAATATAGGATCCACAACTACCGGACTTTACTCTAGAGGTTTGACCGAGAATCAAAGTTTCAATTACTACTACCAAGAATTACCACAAAACCCAAACATGACAGTACTAGATGGTGATGGCGACTTTAGTTCTACCAATAGTGGCCTCCCATTTAGAGCTTCAAGGTTGAGCGGAAGGTACTTGGGCAAAACAGCCGAGAAATACCAAGTGAAGAAGAGAACCGGTGAATGGTGGTCGCGAACTGGTGGGGAGTTGGCGAGTTGGGGAGAACCCAAAAGGGACGAGGAGAGTAAAGGGTGTATGGGAGAGATGTAAGGATGGGGGAGAAGGGGTTGTAGAAGGTGGAATGGAGATTTGAGGATGGAGTTGTGTTCGATGATAGGGGTCGCGCCACAAGAAGGGTCTAGTGGAAGGAAGGAATTTGGAATGGGAGAAACATTGGTTGAAGAAGTTAGGTTGGAATTGAGCGAGAATGGACGAGATGGAAGAGATGGGCTGGGGTGGGGGAACAGGACAAAGCAGAGTAACTAATATTTTTGATTTCAGAGGATGGATGAGGATAGAAAGGGATGATATATCTTCAAAATGTTCACATCAGTCATGTATGTTCATGTATCAAGGTGTTTCTGGAAAAGAAAAAAATGTTAGCTCAATGGTCCCTTGTCACATTTGAGACTATACTTAGCCTCCATTCATGAATCAACTTTTCCTTGTGGAATAGTACTATATCATGAAGAAAAAAATCTCACTGCGTCTGATTCTTCACCCGTTGATTTGTGGGAAGTTTTTACATCATTCATCATCATCTTGTATTAGATGAATCGTCATTTGCCATGTCCCCTAAAGCAATCCCGGTCAAGCTAGTGTCGACAGTGCAGAGAACAAATCCGGTACTTACATAGTGGAAGTCAACTATAAGAATGGGCTCTTTCATTGAGTTGACTAAAGTTGCTCACGAATTGCAGCCCAAACAGTTCAGAGAGGCACATTTGGCTTTTGCATTGCGGCTTCACGACAAAAGAGTTGCTTACGTCGAGACAATTCGGTGTCATGGTTTCCCACGTCGCTATTCCTGAAATCTCACAGATCATAAACGAATGTCCAGGATTTCATGTCTCCAAATCGATCAAGTTGGCCAAGGAGAACTCGCTCCAGAAACATTCATAAGCTCTGCAACCTTCAAGTGCTCAGATAACGTGATATACGCAAAGTTTCTACATAAATTGGAGTCCCTTCAAATGAGAAAGGTGATGCAAAAAAATACATTCAAAGCTTAGGGTCCCACATATGACATCTCGGCCGCGATATTTGCCAGTTATATCACGCACGATCGTAGGTGGCTTTCCTGGGAGGCAAGTTGGATCAATTATAGGCTCGAGATCGTGTAGCGAAGATGATGGGTTTCAATCTTTAATTTTCATCGGACAGAAAAAGTGAAATTGAGACAAAATTCTTTTATGATGAGGAGCCTGACTGTTCAGTGTAAAAAAGACAAAGCTGATGCGATCTGTAAATGGCAAGATTTCAAGTGCGGGCAGTCTCATGGGAAAGGAAGCATCGGCAATCTAGTTGTGAGGGATGAGAAGAATACAGAGAGGAAGAATCAAAAACGAAGAGTCGGTGCAGAAATGCCATCCGAAAAAATTGACTTTATGCTTTCCCCCCACTTTTAGTAGAGTGATTGATTTGAATAGATGATGTTCTCTTACTTTTGTGTACCTTCGAACCTCATATGGTGATATTGTTTTGTGAATGACAATAAATTCCACTTGACTGCTTCTCCTGTTCCATACTTCAACGTTATCTGGCAACATCTCCTATACCCAGGCCTACTCGAGTCCATTTAATTCTCTTACTCTCTTCCATGGCATTATCGGCTTCCAAGATGCTCAATAAATATCATGAAGTAGAAACGGCCATACGGCTTTCGTACAATAAATTGTTGTTTACATCCCTAGAGACAAAACAGAAAAGGCTGTGCATTGATGTATTGAAGTTTTTCTCTATTGCTTACTCTCTATGATTGGCAAGGAGATTGATTATATCTTCAATCAAATTTCTCAACTATGTTGATGTTGTTATGTAATTGAGCAGGATCTATGTAGTTTTGGATGAAGACTATTTCTATGTATTCCTCTATGACTCATTCTATTCACAATATATGAAGCTACGCATTTTATTTTGCAGACGAGTCGATTTGGGAGCTGGCAAATCCCACCCTGGATGTAGAGTATTGATATAGATCTGGCTACTACAAAGGTCGTCTTATGACATCTCAAGAGCTATGATTTCGAGTCTGATATCTCGTCTCGTTTCAGAAGTCCGACTTCGTTACAATACAAGTGAACTGTCTACATGTGAGCGCACCAGCACACCAGCGTAAAATAAATCATAATAAAACCAATAGTAAAATTAATAATAAAACTAATAGTTTATAGATTTCAATAGGTTTTCACTTCTGATTTACATAAGAATGCTCAAGGCGTTATTAAATATTATTAAATTTAATAAATTTAATAAAGACAATAGAGATAATAATATAAATAATAAAAACTTAATATATATAAATTTTAAACTCAAGTGTAGTAAGGATTAAGGGCTTGAGGGCTGGTCTTTATATATATTATATTATATTATATTATATACAAATTAAAACTAAAATTAGATTTAGATTTAGTAAGATTGATATTCTTAGTATTCTTATTATTTATATTTCTATTCATATTTATATATTATATTATATTAGTATTAGTCATTAGGGAAAAAGAATTTGAAGACGAAGAATTCGGAGGATTTAAAAATTATTATAATAATTAATGAGAAAAAAAGAAATTCGACGAATTTACAGTCTGAAAATTCTTTTTCCTCGACGGCTAGTATATAGTAAATCCGATATGTTTGATCTTTTTAAAAATTAATATTAATCTAATTCAATATTATATAATTATAAGTTTTATATACAGTTATAAAATATTAATCATCTTTTTATTTTTACTAAAATTTATTACTTTAGATATTATTATTTTATTGTCTTTCTTGAGATAAATAATTTGAATAATTTAATTAATCTTTTTAGTTGAGAAAAGTTATATATTTATATAATTATTTTAGTACTATTTAAACTTTGAATTCAAGATTGATAATATAATATTGATATTTAATCTTTGAAAACGTTTTATTTAGAAATAGTATAATAAAAAGAAAATGAGGTATTCATATCATCGAATTAATATTGATTATTAAAAATATTAGTTATATTAGAGTTATTTCATATCGAAGTTAATATTATTAATCAATTAAAGTAATTAATCATAAGAATAACTAACTAATAATAGATAGAAATAAATAAATAATTATAGTAAATCTCTTAAAAGCTTATAACTTTTATAGACTTTCTTCTAAATATACTAGGGGCCTGTTACAGGGTATATATATAGTAGTAAGCTATCAGGACTTCGATCCCTAATACTGTACCTTTTGGACAGATTGCGTGCGTGGCGTAGTAATAAAGCTTACAACTCCTATTGTGTCCGCTGACATAATAGAGCCTGCGAGCCCCCGGACCCCTTACTCTTTGAGAAAGTATTATATAATTATATTTATGATTACAAAAATCTAAAAAACAAATTTTATTGAAAGCTTACAGACAAAGTCGGTTTACCTCATTAAATTACTTTTTTTTATAATTTTATTCAGATTTTAATTTTATTCAGATTATTATAGATCACTTCATATCAGATTATTAATTATATTACTAAACTACAAAAGTAATAGTATCAAAATAATTTTTATTAACACTATGCTTATTATATTTAATATAACTTTTTTTTGATTGATTATATAAGCTCTTATTCTATTATACTATTCAAACTTCAACTCTCTACAAAAACCTCAATTTTGAAGCTAGCATTATAAAAATTACATCATTTAAAAGCCGTTAGCTTTTTTTATATAGTTATCACTTTTTCTATTTTTCATTTAATTTATATTAGCTTAAATAAACTGATTCACAAGATTCTATTACTAATTTAATATTACAATACTACAATATTATAATCGACTGTTACTAAGAACGTTATAAAAGACTTATAATCAATCGGATAGTCAGGATCGCGACTCCTTTTAAACCAACAATTTCCGAATCGAATTTTTCGTGTATATACACCTTCGGTCCTCACGGACAGTAAGATTATTAAGGAGGTAAACCTCTAATTATTAATATAATAAGTAACTAATTTTATAGGAAAGAAATATACATATTAACTAGTAGGTTACAAGGTTTATAGTATACTAGAGTATCTGTTAAAGACACTCGTTTACTAGAGAAAAGACGTATATCGTAGGTAAGGTTTTAGTATTAAGTATAGTGCATCTTATATTGAAAGCTATATATAATCCAGTTGACTATATTAATCAAGATGATTACATAATACACCTAATGCGTTTAGCCTGTTTTCTAAACCAATCCTATAAGATATACGCCCTTACATATATATTCTAGTCAAGCTAAAATAAGTCCTATTTCCGTATTCCTTTTATATATACTATAATAACTATATAGTATATTTAGTCCTTTTGTTCTATAATGATTATTATAGGAATCCATTTATATACTAGCTTATTATTATATTCAAATTAAATAGATAATAGAATTCGCTGAATTAATAGCTAGAATATTTATAATTTATTATTTTGATATAATTTTGCTTATTTTAAGTAAAGTTAGAATATAGATTTTATTCTTTTCTAAGAAGAGAAAAGACTAATCCTATAAGACCAATAATACAACTTATTATATATTAATTCCTTTTTATAAATTAAATAAAAGAATAGATTTATAAATACTAATTTATAAATTCTGATATTCTAGTATATTGTTCTCGAATAGTATATATAAATATCCAATTTGAGATTTGAAAGACTTTAAATAGTTAATATAAAACAATCTACGAATAGCTTTTCTATTGATTTATTACAATTTATAGGATTTCTAATAATCTTTTACAAAACCAATAATAATAAAAGGATTATAATAAAAAGAGTATAATTTCTTTTTAGTTAAAACATTATTATATAATATTATTATATCTTTTAATTGATATATAAAATTACTTTATATATTTATATTGTATTTTTCCTTATTAATAGTTTTTTTTTAATCAAATTATTTTAAAGCTTTTTATTTGATTAATTTCTAATTATATATAAATTCGAAAACTTTAATATAATATATTTCAGAAAGGAATTTTTTGTCAATATTCTTAATAATAAAAAAATAACTTTATATTTTCTTTTATTTATAAAAAGAATATTCGATTTTTAAAAGACTAATTGATTAAAAGCTAAATATAATTTTATAAAAAGAATAATCTAAATAAGATATCTTTTATATATTAAGAAAATTAATACTAATTTGAATCTTAAATAATTAATCAATAATATCAAATTCGATTTTTTTAAATATTCTTTAAAATAAATTGTTTTCTTTTTTGACTATTCCGGACAACTTTTTTATTTTGATAATTATAGAAATAAATAGTATTCTGGATTTTTTCAAAAAATTATATAAAATCTTATTTTCAAAATATATATTGAGATTGTATATTCCTTTAATAGAAATTTCAATTATATTAAAAAGCTAATCTAGATATTTAATAATCTTTATTTTTATAATATTAATTGTTAGGAATATTTAAATATAATAAAAGAAATAATCAATAATTAATAAAATATAAATAAAATTAAGATATTCTTTTTTATTGAATATATTATTATTATAGTTTATATTTTTTAATAATAAATCCTATATTTATTAATTTCTATATTATAGATTAAATTATATTTAAAATCTGAGTTTTATTAATTAATATAGATAAAAATAATTTTATAAAATCGAATTCAATAAAGGTAAATGGATAATTAATCTTAAAAAATATTAAGTAAAAGATATATTATTAAATATTATACTTAATGTATTTCAAACAATCTAAAATATATTATTTGATATCTAAAATTAGATAAGGTCAATAATAATTTCTAAACTTTTTAATAATTAATTTAATAATAAAATATTCTTTCTAATTATATATATATATAATAGGATATCTAATATCTTATATTTCTATATATAATATTTATTAATTTTACAAAATATATAAAAAAAATTATTTTTAAATAAATAAAAATCCTTAATATAATATAAAAAAGATACTTTTTTGAAATTAGAAATTCTATTAAGGAATATATTAATAGAAATATAATTGAATATATTATAATATTATAGATTATTTTTATATTTATTTGAAATTAATTTAAAAAAAATATTATTAGTAATAATTATAAATTAATCTAATATTGCAATATCTAGATTATTTTCAAGAGATTGTAGTATATTGTGATTTATAATAGCTTGAAATTGTTTGATCTTATATAAACAAAAAAAACTCTTTATAATTACTAATTCCATCTTTTCAAATCCATTTAGGGTTCCTATTATTCTTCTAGAATAAACTAAGAGAATCTAAAAGTAGATTCAATTTGTAATCTGGATTAGGGAAAATAGTATAGGAAAGGGTATTTATAATCTTATTATAAAATTCCTTAATATATTCAATAATGATATTCAGAATAGATAGTTCTATAATCTAATAAATATAAATTCCGCAAGTTTTGGTTTTAGAAAATAAAAATCTAGTTAATAGTGTATAATTAATAAAAATCTTGTAAGATTTTGGATAATGAAAATAATAGTAATATTTATATATAAATTCGATAATTATTAAAAGTTTATATTTATAAGTATTATAATTTCTCTAAGTTTTAATAAAAAGAAAAGAATTATATAAAACAAAATATATAATTGAAGATTCTAAAATAATTCCTAAAAGGTATTGTTTTTATATAATATAATAATTTGATATAAAAATACTAAAATCAGTATACATTTTAATAAAAAGGGAATAATTAATATTATATAATTCAATTATTTTAGAATATTTAGTTTATAGAAACTTAAAAGTAAGTTGCTTATATAATTCCTATTACTATTCGATATTATTAGTAAGACGGGAGAGAGGGTAAAATATTTCAATAAAATTCTTAATTTCTTAATAAATCATTTAAATAGTAGTTAGAAAATTATAAATCTTGATAGAATTTTTCGGAATAGAAAAGTCTTTAATTTTAATAATTCGGGTTAATTTAGTAATTATTATATTATTTATTTAATAAAATATATTTAAAGCTTTTATTTTATTTATAAATATATATATAATTTTTTAAAAGAAAGATATAATTAAATAAAAGCTAATTTTAAAAAAAAATAGTTTGTAAGGGTATCATAAGTATTTTCAATTATCTTATATCTAGAAAATATATTATCTATATAGAATTTGATTAAAACTAAACTATTTAGAAAATTAAATTCAAAAATAAAAGGATATTCATTAATATAAAGAATATTATTCTATAAATAATGATATTTTTCTGGAAGATAGGGAATATAATTATAAACAATATATAAAAGCTCAAATATTGAAAAATATATAGTTTAAGTATTTTGTGGAATGTAAATAGATTATATTTAAATAGAATCTTTTATAAAGAAGGTAAAAATATATTTATTTATAGAATAGAGAGGTATGGTTTAATATATATATATTTAAAATCAAGTTATATAAAAACTATATAATTAGAATAAAATAAATATTTATAAACTTCTTGTGCTAGTGTGTAATAGCTATCAGATATTTCTTTTTTCATTTACAAATAATTAAAAACGATTTATTATTTCGAATCAAATTTGTAAGGAAATAATATAGGATATGTAATATTAGATTTCTTAATAATAAAAGGTATTACAAACCAATTAGATAATTTGTTATTAGTTATTATAATATATTTATATATAAAATACTTATAATTATCTTGAATAATCTTATTTAATTAATATATTTATTGAAAACTATATTAAGATTGAAATTTATATTTGTATAGAAATGTACCTTTCTTTAAATATATTCGATAAATAAAAAGAGTAGTTGGGGGAATATAATATAATTTGATTGTATTCAAATTCTTATAAGTATATAAAAAATATATAATATATTATTATAGCTTTCCTATAACTAAAGGGCTAATATATATATTATTAATATTAAATTATTTTTATATCAATTTAATTAAATCCGTAAATAATAATCGAGAAATAGATCATTTCTTAATAAAATATATATAATCGGATAAAATAAAATGTTTTAATTCAATTTGAAAGAAAAATATAAGAAACTGATTTTCAAAAAGAGATTTCAATTTGAGTTAGAAAATTAAAAATTTATATAAAAAATTTATAGATTCAAGTATATCAATAGAAATATCGGATTTATATATCTGAATAATATTCTTTAAAAAATATAGTATTCTAATTCTTATATATAAAGAGAGCTTGGATAATTAGGAAATAATCTTTTTCTATAATTTAAAGTTATACTTAAAACTTAAAAGTTTAAAAAATTAAATAAAATTAGAGATTTTATAAAATCGGATTTAATCTCAAAAACTTTTTTAATAATTTTGGTATTGTTATAATTAAATAAAGAAACTTTTTCTTTAGGATATACTATATTTATATTGAAATAACTTGATTTCAATAATTTATCTTTCATAGAAATCTCAGCTTTTTGTTTAATAATCTAATATTTAGAATTTACCAAATAGAAAACTAATTAATAAAAAAATAATTATATTAATTATAATATTTGAATAAAAATACAAGATTCTGAAAGATCCTCATTATTAATAAAAATAATATAATTAAAAATTTTAATATAATCTTTAATAATATAAAACCATAATAAATTAAGAAATAAATTCTTCTCATTCTTATTAAAATAATTTTTACTATTAGGTTGAATAAAAGCATATATAATGTATTCAATATCTTCAATCATAAAACTAAAAATAATATATTATCTAAATCCAGTATTCCTACTATTAACTATTTCCATAGAAATAATATTTTTCAAAATAATCTAATATTATAATAAATCTAAATAATCAATAAATACTAAGAAGATTATATTATCATTAAATTCTTAATCAATAATATAATAAAATCTACTTAAAACAATTTTAATAATATATCTCTTTTCTAGAATTAAAACAATTCCTTAAATTCGAAAAGCTTTATTCTAATTGAAGATCTTAATAATAATAAATGAGATTAGGATTTTAATTACTTACAGATTTATAGGCTTGATAAGATTAATTTATATAGTTTGAAATTCTAATATATAATTTGTATTATCTAATAAATATAGAAAATATTATTTCATTTGATTCTAATTTAAAATAATATTTGTAATATGAATATAATAAATTTTAATTAAATCATTATTGAATCCAGATTATATTATAATATATAAGATAAATTCATTTGTAATTTTAATAATAGATTGTATATTCTTTTTCTTCTTTTTTTAATAATATTCTTTCAAATTATAAGATGTTATAGGTTTTTAGATATATTAAATAAAATTTGATAAAGAATCAATATATCAATTTTTAAGGTTTTTGATTTAAAAATAGAAAATAAGCTTTTATAATTAATAGGGGTTTCTTCTGTTCTTATTATAATATTAGATAAAGATTTAGAAGGCTTAGTGAATCTCTTTATTAGGATTAAATGGGATATAGATTTCAAGGTATATTCCTTATATTTGTATATTATAAAAGAGCTTGAAAAAGCTCGAGTTGGTTAAAGTGAGAAATCACAAGGTAGAGATTGAAGTGAATTTTTAAGAATTGATTTAAATTTTTCTCAAAAATAAAGAATAAAGATATTAGAATATTTATTATAAAGAGTATTCTTTATATGAATATTCTTTATATAAAATATAATATATTGATTTTTAGTAATACTAGATATATTATTAAATTTAGTTTTTTTATAAAATGTTATATTAAAAGCTTGAATTTTATCTTTTTGTTTATTATTTATATTTATATTAAATTCTATATTAAAGAAATACATTTCAGATATAGATATTTCATTATCTAAATAATCTGAATTATTGTTGATTTGTATTAAAAAGAAAATAGAATCTAATCTAAAAGGAATTGAATCCAGGCTGATAGAAGGCTTAGATTTCTAGTAATTATTTAAATCGACTCGATTATTAGTATTAATATTAAATAATTGAGAATATATATAAGTCATTAATATAACTATAATATTATAATTTGGAAAAACCATACTTCTTAAAACAACTTATTCCCAATATTAAAGAAATTGATTTATATAATCCAATTTAATATAATTATAAATTCTGTATTTAAAATACAAAGACTTTTTTGAGTAATTATATTATTTCATTTTATTAATAATATTATTCCAAAAATTCTTTAGATTTAATCCAGCCTCTTTTACTTATATACCTATCAATATAAAAACTTAAATATAAGTAGATTAGAGTATTGAATTCGATAATCTATTATTTGAATTCAAATTATTATTTTTCTTATTATTAAAATTATAGTTGTTATTAGGAATATTCCGATTTTATTAATTAAAGAATTAGAATTGAGATATTTATTTTAAAAAAGATTCAATTTTCTTTTTAAACAAATCTTTGAAATTCTGTTTTTTTAAAATATTAATAATATAATTAATAATATTGTTTTGAACAAATATTTTTTCTATTTTTATATTCTTTTAAATATTATATATTATAAAATAACTTTTATTTAGAAATCTATAGATAGTATTTAATTTAATAAATTCTAAATAGAAATTAGAATTAATAAAACCAATAATGAATACTTTAATTAAGATTTCTTGAATATTAGCTTGAAGAATATTAGTATTGTACTTAAAGGAAGATATATTTTTATAGTTTATTTCTGATTATAGATTCTTAATATATTAATAATATTTTTGAATAAATTTATCTTTCTTTTAAATTAAAGAGTTTATAATATTAAAAACTATTTATACAGAATCTTTATTTTTCTTATTTAAAAAATAATTAATAAAAATAATAATAAATTCATTTTATAAAGTCTTATTTATTAAATTAATATTATTTATAATCTTAAAAAACTTTTTATTTTTATTTAATTATTTATTAGCTTTATTAGAAAATTTAAATAGAATAAAGTTGAAGAAGATATATAATTTATAAATATTATTATTAATAAGATATATAATTTATTTAATTTTTGGAATTTATAATTTAATAATATTCTTTTTTTCTAAAAAAGACAATATATTATTAATCTTAATTTTAGTTTATTTAATACAAGCTATTAAAGTAATAAAGTTATTTGATATTATAAAAGAATTTGATGAATGGTATTTCAAAAGGATTTCTTGAATTTGAAAAATGGAAAATCGAAGTTATAGTTTAATAAATAGTAGAATTAAGTTCTTAAAAGAATTTTATATATCCTTTAATAATTATTAAATAAATAGAAAATAAAGATCTCGTTTTTTAAAACTAAAATAAAAATAATATTAAAAAAATCAAATAATAATTTAGATTTGCTTAAAAAAATAATATTGATATTATTCAAAATAAAATTGAAAATCTATATCACAAATTTCCGAAATCAAAAATAATATTTAAAAAATATCTCAAAAGTCAAAAGGAGTTTATATTCTGATAATAAAATAATATTAAATCCTTATAGGAAATATTATAGAAATGAATATATAGAGTATTTCTAAAAAGAAAAATATTTAAAAAATAAAAAGAGAAATTAGAAAAAGTTATTCAAATACTAGATTTCTATAATTATATAATAGTTTTTTAAATCAATAAAACTATATAATATTTATAATTCTTTTAAAAACTTTATTAATATCAATATAATAATTATAATATAAACATTATTATATAACGATTTTAGAGATAAAAAGGGTTTTTGAATATTTTTAATTTAAAGATTTAATTATAAAGAGAATAAAAATAAAATATTAAATATATCTTGAATCCTTATATAGATTATCAGAAAAGATATATATTATAAATAAGGTTTTAGTATTAAGTATAATACATCTTATATTGAAAGCTATATACAATCCAATTAACTATATTAATCAAGATGATTATATAATACGCCTAATGCGTTTAGCCTGTTTTCTACTAGAGTACTTCTCGCGTTCTCTTCTATTTCAACACTTTACTCCTCCCTCGCCCCTTTATATCATCGACCCCCCATTATCTACTCCATCACTATCAAACCCTTCTATTCATTTTTCTTCCCTCTACATCACTCGTTGATCATTTTATTCTGCCACTTCACATACAACCCCTAAACTCCCTACTCTCTCGACCTAGATACTTGTCTCCTTCCTTTTCTATCCCATCCTATCATTTTACCCCAAGTAACCTTCTCAACTAATAATAAGTCACAATCAATCATTGGGTAGTATCATTGAATCAAATCAACTTGCATTAATTATCCCTAGAGTTCTCCGCTAACAAGAATGACCAACTGACAAGCTCTCTCCAAACTTCTTCGTTATGCTTCTCATCCTTGAGATCCACCTCATCCCATCTAATACTCTTCCTGATATGAATACATATTTCCACCGGCACAGTCTGATCCCATGTACCTTCATTCAATCTCGCTTCAACAACTCGAAAATGCGTTTTTGTTAGGAAGATTGTAACAGCCTTTAGGATTCTATATTAATTTATGTTTTCAAGTTTGGAAAAAGTTGAAGATTCTTGAGTGAAATAGTACATACCGATCTTGTAACCCAACCATTTCCTTTATCAGCATCCCTTATCAATTGACGATAATTCTTACAATTCAATCGAGGATCGATTTGTCGAGCTAACAATATAAAAAGACAAAATAATTCGACTCGAAGAAGGGTTGAGGAGGTATCAATGTTATTCCTATTTGTGTTATCGATATTGGCAGTAGCATTTCCCATATCTGTGTCGACATTGACAAACGCAATACAACCAAGACATTGGGATTGGGGATTTTCGAATAGGGATAAAACTTTCCATTTGCTGAAGGTTGAAAGGCCCGAAATATTCTCGATTTGTTGAGTACTACCTTTCTGAAGTAATTTATCATAAAAAACTTCATCAAAACTGTTTATATACATGATAAGTTAGCTCTTGTTGTGTTGTGTGTATGAAGGAGAAGGAAATGAATTCACCTTCTCCGAGTTGTCATTGAGTGAACCTCTCGCATTAGAAAAGAACTGTTATTGACCATATAGAGAACTTGTGATAGAACACGATGCGTCAATGCAAAGTTATTTGCAATATCCTCGGCCCAATAACGAGGGTTATCGTTCCGAGAATTGATGTCTTCATTAAGCTTTGACATTCGGATTCTTGTCTGAGTAGACTCTGAATAACATCTCGATCTTGTCCTAATGTATAAATCCTTGAGATGCTTTTGTGCAAGTGGAAAGAAACCCGGGTGGTGATGATGAATGTTTGCCTGGGATGATTCTTTGGTGCATTGAAGATGGGCAAGAGGAGTAGAATCAAATGATGAGGGTGTGAGAGTGGTATCGGAAAGTTCGATGTCATTCTCGAAGGAGGAGGTTGACGTTGATAGAGATGATGATGGTGACGATGATGGTTTTGGACTTAGTTGTGAATATGGTTTTGGAGGTGGTCTGGGTCTTGATTCTGTTTTGGTCTTGGGTGGTAGTGATCCAAGTCTTGGGTTTGGGTTTGGGTTTGGGTTTGATTGTGATTGTGATTGTGGTTGTGGTTGTGGTTGTGGTTGTGCCATCAACAACTCAGATGGTTGTGGGGTGGATAAGCTAGGGTCACTATCCACTGGGCTGCTGTCCACCACCAATAGAAAATCGAAAGAGTTCATTTTGCTATTATCTGGTATTGTCGTTTCGCAATCACAAATAGGGAAGGAGATAGATTCGGATGGATGCTTCAATTTATAGGATGGGTTGAAGATGAGAGATTTACAGAGAGATTTGAATAAATCAGAGATATCCTTCTTGTTGTGGTCTGGTAAGGGAGCCATGATGATGAAAGAGAAAAAGCAAGCCAACAGAAGAGAAGGTTGGCAAAGTAGGGAGATTCGAGATGTTGTCGAGATGGAGATGTTGTTGTGTCTGAGATGTTTATGTTGATGGAAGATGTCGAGATATTGATAAACATTTGTTTACTTTGTTAAGCTTGTTTTGCCTGAGGCTGATGACGCTAGTTCTGTTCTATGGTGAGGCTTGATGATTCGACAAGGCTGATTGATAAGGCTGTTGATGATAGGCACCTGTGCAACCAAAAATTATGCAATACTCCAACTTCAAAGGTTGATAATCTCTTTTGGAGACCTTAAGACACTCACCCACTAGATTGGCAACACTCCACCCTAAATATAGGCTACCGATCACCTTTTATTTTGTCAGATTGTGGGACGTGCCTCAAGTGGAGTATTGTAAGTTTCTGGCTGTACAAGACAAGTTATAAAATTATAGTTCAGTAGTCCACTCCACTACCCCACACTACCCCACACTACCCCACACTTGACTACAGCCTTATCTTGCAAACTAAGTTTATCCACTTCTCACTACTCAATTGTGGGGTGTCAATTGGAATGTCTTGAAATCGAACCCGGAGAAGGAACCCGGAGAAGGAATCCTGAGAAGGAATACTGAGAGGGAGATAGATGAAGGGAGAAGGAGAGGGAGAAAGAAAGGAGGGGAGTTACAGTATGAAAAGTTCTGTATCTCAAACTTATGCCAAACGCCAAGTCTAATTTCTATTGATAGGTACCCATCCAGAACGAATCAATAGTCTTTCCTTAGCTTTACTACTCATTCATCGATACTATCGCAAAATACCTAGATGCGATTGATACAAAGCCTTACATATGTCGTTGGCAACTCCACTTCCTCCATCAACCCCTAGAGAATGGCAGGAATTCGCAACAAACAAAAACATTCTCCCCACTTTTACTCTTTCACATCTAAACAATCAAAGACAGCAACAGCCACAGCCACAACCACTACAACAGCAACAACATTCAATTCCCCCTCCCCCTCCCTTTCAACAAGCAGAAGCAAGCGAACATTATTATCCTACTCGTCATTATAAGAATCGGAATCCGCCACAACCTCGAAGTCACAAACTTGGTCTGTCCGGCTCAACGATGAGAGAAGATGACCATATTTTCCTCCATATATTGCGGAAACAAGATGAAACTAATTTCTTCAACATCAAAAAGCTTTTGTTTGAAAGTGAATATGCAAACCAGAAGTCATGGGATGCAGCTCTAGTAACATTGAGTTTGGATGAGGTTGCCGATAATGAGAATGTGTTGAGGTTGATACGAAAAGCGACAACCGATGATGTTACGAAGACCTTGGCTTCCGAACGATTAGCTCCAAAATCCTCAGCATCTAGTGGTACAAAGTCTCAATCATCACCTCATCCATCACTCTCTAACCTCCACAAGCAACAAAAAACTACCTCAACCTCCAAAGAATCTCTTCCACCATATACCACGCCCTCGAGCCGCACGCAACGAACACCACAAGCACCAAGGAAGTCTCAACACTCATCTACAATTACGTCTATCAATCCCGAAATCCATCATTATGTAGACCTTATGTCTCATGCCACCACTTCACAATCATCCATTCCAAAAATACAACTCGTTGATAAATGTGGAATATTTGAGCTACCATTATTGAACAGTTATGATATAGCAAAGGAGGTTAAATCAGAAGTAGAAAAGGATGATAAAAAGCATGATGATAACATGGGTAATAATGATGGGGATAATATATATGAAGGGTTAGCGCGGTGGACTGATCCATTGGTTTCACCTACACCAGCTTCGAAAGGACCCTCAAGCAAGCCCCCCCGTTCCCTTTTGAGTTCAGAACATTCTGATGTAGATAGTGAAGAGGAGGAGGAAGAGGAATTTGGAATACCGATCTCAGAGCGAAGGAGACTTTCCATCACGGCTACTGATGGCGAGGCAATCATCAATAACTTTGCAAGCAATTTCTGTACAGCCTTATGCAAGTACGTTAAGCCCTCATCGCCAGGATCTCCTTTCATCTCAAATCCTTTGAGCTCACGTACACATACGGATACGAATGGGAATCATGTCAGCCGGACATATCGAATGGTACCCATACAACAAAAGTTTTCATTTGGTCCTACTAGAAGGAATGACAAAAACAATTGGGGATTTAATGCAGCCGTCGATGCTGTTATCAGAACTGATTGTAATCAAGGTCATTTTCAAAGTCTCCAGGCAAAAGGAAAGGAAGGGAAAGTGAAGGACGAGAAGGCTCATATACGGAAGCCAAAAAGAGAGATTAGTTACAACGAACAAGGTAAAATGCCATGCTTGCCGTTGCTTTGTGCAGAATTCAAAGCTAGTTCTGAGCCAAAAGATATTTATATACAAGAAGATGCGGAGCTTGCTGCAATTATTTATGAGAAATGGTATGGGATGGGTAGGGATGGAGTTGAAGATAAAGATGATTCTTCGTGAGTAATTTGAATATGAAAGTTTTTTCTTCTCTATTCATTTTACACCTTCCGAGGGTTTACTTTGCTTTTATCTGCCTTTTTTTCTCTCTTCTCTCTCTATATCTCCAATATGTCTCGTCTGTTATATTATAAGCTAATCCACGTATAAGTAGGGAAAAGAAATATTATTATCATTGTATGTTTTATCAATATGGATTTCTCCAAGGAGTTATTTTAGCGAGGTATACGAAGAAGTGGGTTGATTATATTGGCGATAGAGAAAACAAGGTAATTCTTCCAGGGGGGGGAGAAGAGGATGAGTATTTAAGGATTCAACGTATGGGACAGTTTAGCATCTTTGAAAGGGAGGATATTTATATGATTATGATGGTTATGATTAGTATTATGATTGCGGATATGAATAGGAAGATGTACGGAGAGGGAAAAGAAAGAGAAGATGGAGAAGATGGAGAAGAAAAGAGAGTTGAAAAAGAAAGGGATGGGGAAAAGACAAGAGGGCAAAGTGATGGGAAGAAGGGGAGCGAGGGGGGGAGGAAGAGCAAATCGGAGACGCAAAGTAATAAAAAGGAAAGAAAACCGTGGAGATAGATTTTTTCCGGAAGTATAAATCCAATTTGAAGACTTATCCTCGTCTTAAATTTCAAAGAAATGTGAGCAAAAATGATGACTTCATGAGTATGTATTCAGATCATACCAATTTGAAGCCTTTTGCTATTGACGCCAGTTTCGTCACCTCTCCGTCCAAGGACGACAGCGGAGGGGTAAGCAAAGAAACATCTTGCGTCTTTGATGGCGATGGATTTATTGAGCCACGTTGAAGCTTTTTGCAAATTATCTAAATGCTCGCTCAGAATTTCCCCTTGTGATCATATTATCATTTATATATGTGTTTGTGTTTAGGGGTTCTTTCAATGGACATCACAGCAAATTCCCGCCGTCACAACTTTTATTCTATTTTGTGGCTTGTATTTGACCTACAATATTTTTAGCATTGGGCCATCAAATCCGGATCGTGTTGGGGAATGCAGGATGTTGATTAGAAGAAGCTGATGGTGAATTCTGGTCAAGTAGAGGTCCATGATTTATCTGTTGAGGATGTGATCGTCAGTGATCTTTAAACTCCAATTGACGGAGGTACACAAGAGCTTACCTAGGAAAATGAATACCTTTTATTGTCCCGCAAAGGCATCCGTAGACCCAATGATTGTTGAAGGCACAAGGTTATGGAGATGCGCATACAGTCAAGGTGCGGCTAAAAGGGGGTCGTTGGCATAGTAGAGAAACTTGTCACATTGCATATGATCCCGGTTGTAATCCATCTTTGTTGGCTTATGTGGCAGGTGAAAAGGATGAGTTAACTTTTCTCACCTGGATGGAAATAGGGTGCTCATATTCTAGGCAAACTCCGTACCGAGTTAGAGGAATGGTTTTAGAAGGTGTTGAAACAAGACGGTTCTGGCCAACAATCATAAATCCAGCTGAGAAGAAGAGGGAGGATTTGTGCAGTGCGGATAGTCAGCCTATTGCTGAAGGCAAGGGCTAGTCTGATAGACTAGAACTGAAGGGGAAAGCTGCGAAAGTTAGCACACTACCCAAGATAACCACAATCTAGACTTCCGCTCACAATGATGAGCTAACAGCGGCTCGAAGAAATAACAAATCGATGGAGTGAAAAATTTGTACGAGGCCAAAAACAGGTCGCTATAGTTACTGAGAGAAGGGATTAAACCATGATCGTTAGTAGTACTAGTGTCCTTGAGTAAACTTACTTCAAAATCTCAGAAAACTTTTTGCTTTAGAAACTCTGAATCTCGAATATAATTCTCCATTGGCAGCGCTACAGAAGTTAAGGAAACACGTTCAGTATTTCGAGGAACTTTGGTAATAAAGTTTTTTCTCCATACATCACGGCACTGCTTTACGTCGATCGGTAGTCGGATGGGGTACAAAGAGTTTGAACATGAGAGGTTTGGAAGAAATCAGTGAATATGTATGTGCCTGGCAAAGTTTGAACTTTGTTATTTTCTTCGAAAACTTGCAGTTTGGACACTTTACCTAGAAGCATGTAAGCTGCCTAATGAGATGCCACTCGGCGTCGTTCTGCAAGTCTGCAGCGAGAACTAGGCTTCATGTAAGCGAAAAAAAAACCTAAGGGGAAAGAAAAGATTGTATTTCCTCTTGTGCTCATATCACAAAATGATACATTTACATAAGATTATGCCTCTCACTATCATCGCGTATACAAAAAGCTAGGACTCAAACTGACGCGGAAGCTTAAGTGTTGTAACTAAGGTGTATCGGGTTTCATTTTGTCCCCTAATTAGCAATTTCACCAATGAAAATCTCCAATCACTATCGAATTAAAACCCTCTATTTCAATTCAACTGTTCTATACCGAAGACAAGAACCTAATATATCTGAGTAGAGTGGCATGGGATATGAGAGACATGGCTCCGCCCATTTCTATTCCTATCTTCGAACTTTTTACCATATTGAGTGTTGTTAATCTGCAATTTCCTGTCGTGCGAATCATACTATTAGGAACAAGGCATTTTAGGATCAATTGTGTGCGATTGAGACCCAGAACTTACCACGGTCTCAATTACTACCATCAATAACCTACCCCCTTCTAAAATATCTTACCTCGAGTTCAATCACTATCATTCACAGTCTGTTCTCTCCTGCGAAAGCCTACACGAGCACCGAATATGACCGTTCAGATCACTGTCGCTCCCGATTCAATCTTCTTATATTAAACCCATCAGCCGATTGTTTTAAAACTTGTCCGGGGATGATTCAAATATTAACATTACCTCATTTTTGTCCAGAAGATACTACTGCGCTACTCCTCTGATTCCATAGCTCTCTTCTAATTTTCGGAAAAATCTTCTTACTTAAGTCATGTAGTTATCGTTCGAATTTTAAATGTTAAGTTTAGTCCTCATCTATGACTTCTTAGTATAGGAATTAGCACTTTCCGTGTATTGTATCCGCGCCGAGGTAGTGGTATGTACCGAATCTGAGTTAAATGTATCAATGTATGATAGTAGATTTTAAACTACTTGGAATATTCAAATTTCGTCAAATGTAGTCCTCAAAGATTGGAATTGAGCTCTTCAAATAGGCAATATTGACTCAATATAGTTCTAATTCTATTTCATTTTAGAGCGTATTTTGATCGATTAATTTTTTAATATTAAATTATGGTTAGGATTAGACAAAGCTACCCCAAATCTACATCAAATGTTGGCCTGTCACCTTGCCGTTCGGTGTGATAGCTAAAGGCGCTAATTGTGGAGTAAGTCATCTTGTGTTTGGTTGCGATAGGGATGGAGTGCGGTCAGTTCGCTACAGTTAGAAGGCACTTGGAGATTCTCTGGAACATTCACATCATAACAGACGATAGTCGCCCCAATAAGCCGCTGGGCTGCTTAGATGGAGTTATCTCCAAGGTCATCGCCATAATAAACAGCAACATTGCCGAGGTATAGAGCATATATCCGATCTTATAAGCGAGACATTATTCTGAGGCGATTAGAGCTTCACGATTTTATAACAGTGATGTTTCAAAACCCAGTTACCTTGTAAGGTTGAGTATTCGATATTTGTATTGAGTCGAGATTAGAGGCTTCTACTTGTTGTGCAAACACATTTGGTTCTGAAGAATTGAATAAGTTACATCGTTGAATGATCTTGGGAGGTTTTTGGGGGAGATGGGTGTTTGGGGCTTGGGATGAGATGAAATGGGAGGCCTCGTCAATGTGCGGAATAAGAGGGTATATTGGTAAATCTATGGTATAAGAGCTGGAGGGGATGGGAAAGAGGTGGGGGTCCTACCGGACGTGCCGGATTTGAGACATGAGTGAAGATGAGTATGGGGATCTTAGGTACATGTATAAATGATAAAATACATCACCGGATTGGGTTTCGATTATGGTATAATGTGCAATGACACTTTTGTGAGAAAAGTAGGAGTGTCGGTTTATGTAAGGTGGTGAGGTGGGGCAGTACACTTGTCTTATGTGGTGGGCTTATTTGAGTATAAGTGAAGTGGGATGAGTGGAGATGAGTTTGATGAGTGCAGCGAACGAAAAATGCCCTCAGCTCCTGGGCCCAAGGAAGAAACCAAAATCCTGTTGGTTGTTCGTTCTTCCTCTCCTCTCCTTTTCTTGGAAGGTTCTGTGTATCCTCATCCTGTTGGAAGGATAAAATAGATATCACATAATCGATAGAGTGTTTATAAGTTCCCAACAGAACAAATCAAATGATAACACAAAAAGTTGAACATTTAATTTGAATAGTTCCAAATCATGGGATGGATTACCCAACTGCGAAGACTTCTTTCTGTACTTAGGGACAAGCAAAGGATTTGAATGTAAATGAATGTCCTTATGGAGATTCATAACTCTTATAATTGAATTTAGAGTGAAATAAGAGATGGATTGGGGATAGCTTAGAATTAAAGGGTGGGTTTTCATTATCAATTCCCGAATTGAAAAGATCCTACTGCATTCTGGAAAATCTCATTTATCCTCTCTTCTCCTCTCCTTCAACTTGTAAAACTCTCTACTCTTCTTTAGTATAAGAGGGGAGAAGATGGAAGTTTTTTTTGCTATTTGAAACCCGCGCTATCCATCGGAAGGGATTAGATATTGCGTCAATATACATTCAATGCTCCACTTGTCAGAGCTACCGAGCGGGGTTTGATCTGGCCTCATTATAAATTTAAGAACGAAAGATTTGAAGACACGTACGAGTCCTCGCTAGATGGTTCGTCGCAGAAAACAGGCTAAACGCATTAGGCATATTACATAATCATCTTGATTGATATAATCAACTGAATTGTATATAGCTTTCAATACAATATATATTACATTTAATATTAAAACCTTACTCATTCTATATATTTTTTCTAATAACCTATATAGGAATTCAAGATATATTCAATATCTTATCTCCATTTTCTTTACAATTAAATCTTTTAATTAAGAATATTCAGAAACCTTTTTTATTTTTAAATTTGTTATATAATAATATTTATATAATGATTATTATATCAATATTAAAAGAGCTTTTAAAAGAGCTATAAATATTATATAGTTTTGTTAATTTAGAGAACTATTATATAATTACGAAAATTCAGTGTTTAAAAAACTTTTTTTGATTTTTCTTTTTATTTTTCAAATATTTCTCTTTTCAAAAATATTCTATATATTTATTTCTATAATATCTTCTATAAGAATTTAATATTATCTTATTATCAGAATACAAATTCTTTTCGATTTTTAAAATATCTTTTTAATATTATATTTGATTTCAGAAATCTGTTATATAGATTTTCAATCTTATTCTAAACAATATTAATACTATCCTCTTCAAGCGAATTCAAACTATTATTTGATTTTTTCGATATTATTCTTATTTTAGTTTCGAAAAATGAAACCTTTATCTCCCATTTATTTAATAATTACTAAAGGATATATAAAACCCCTTCAACAATTTAATCCTATTATTTATCAAACTAAAACTTCAACTTTCCATTCTCCAAATTTAAGAAATCCTTTTGAAATATTATTTACCGAATCCTTTTACAATATCGAATAATTTTATTACTTCAATAATTTATATTAAATAAATTAAAATCAAGATTGATAATATATTATTTTTCTTAAAAGAAAAGAATATTATTAAATTATAAATTCGAAAAATCAAACAAACTATATACCTTACTATTAATAACAATATTTACAAGCTATATACTTTCTTTAATTTTATCCTATTTAAATTTTCTAATAGAATTAGTAAATAGTTAAATAAAAATAAAGAGTTTTTTAAGGTTATAAATAATATTAATTTAATAAATAAAACTTTGCAAAATAAGTTTATTATTATTTTTATTAATTGCTTTTCAAATAATAAAAACAAAGATTTAGTATAAATAGTTTTTAATATTATAAACTTTTTAATTTAAAAAAAAACGAATTTATTCAAAAATACTATTAATATATTAAGGATTTATAATCGGAAATAGATTGTAAAGATATACTTTTCTTTAAATGTAATGTTAATATTCTTTAAGCTAATATTCAAAAAATCTTGGTTAAAGTATTTATTATTAGTTTTATTGATTCTAATTTCTACTTAAAATCTATTAAACTAAATATTATTTATAAATCTCTAAATAAAAATTATTCTATAATATATAATATTCAAAAAAATATAGAAATGAAAAAGATATTTGTTTAAAACGATATTGTTGATTATATCATTAATACTTTAAAAAAGCAAAATCTTAAGGATTTGTTTAAAAAAAAATTAAATCTTTTTTAGAACAAGTATTTCAATCCTAATCCTTTAATTGATAGAATTGGAATATTTCTAATAATAATTATAATTTTAATAATAAAGGAAATAATAGTTCAAGTTCAAAATCATCAAATCTATTATTCCAATTTGCTTATATTCAAGCTTTTGTATTTATAGATATACAAGCAAAAGAGGCTGAATTAAATTTAAAGAATTCTTGGAATAATATTATTAATAAAACAGAATAATATAATTATTCAAAAAAGTCTTTATGCTTTAAGTATGGAATCTATAGTTATATTAAGTCGGATTGTATAAATTAATCTTTTCAATATTGGGAATAAGTTGTTTTAAGAAGTATAGTTTTCCTAAATTATAATATTATAATTATATTAATGATTTATATGTATCTAATTCAATTATCTAATACTAATATTAATAATCAAATCGATCTAAATGATTATTAGAAATCTAAATCTATTAGTCTGGATTCAATCCTTTTTAAATCTAATTCTATTTTCTTTTAGATATAAATCAATAATGATTTAGATTATTTAGATAATGAAATATTTATATTCGGAATATATTTCTTTAATATAGAATTTGATATAAATACAAATAACAAGCAAGAAAACAAAATTCAAGCTTTTAATATGATATCTTATAAAAAAGCTAAATCTAATAATATATTTAATATTATTAGAGATCAATATATTATATTTCATATAAAGAATATTTATATAAAGGATATTCTTTGTAATAGATATTCCGATATTTTCGCTTTTCATTTTTTGTAAAAAACTCAAATCAATTCTTAAAAATTCATTTTAATTTTTATCTTGTAATTTCTTATTTTAATTAATTCGAATCTCTTTAAGCCCTTTTATAGTATATAAATATAAGAAATATATTTTAAAATCTATATCTTATTTAATTCTAATAAAAAGATTTATTAAATCTTTTAAACCTTTATTTAATATTGTTATAAAAGCAGGAGAAATCCTTATTGATTATAAGAATTTGTTTTTTATTTTTAAATCGAAAATCTCTAGAATTGATATATTAATCTTTTGTTAGATCTTATTTGATATATCTAAAAACCTATAATATCTTACAATTCGAGAAAATGTTATTAAAAAAAAAAGAAGGATATATAATTTATTATCGAAATTGTAAATAAATCTATCTTATATATTATAATACAATCTGGATCCGATAATAATTTAATTAAAATCCATTATATTTGTATTATGAATATTATCTTGAATTAAAATCAAATGAAACAATATTTTTTATACCTATCAAACAATATAAATTATATACTAGAATTCCGAATTATACAAATCGATCTTATCGAATCTATAAATCTATAAGCAATTAAGATTCTTATTTTGCTTATTATTATTAAAACCTTCGATTAGAATAGAGCTTTTTGAGTTTAAAAAATTATTTTAATTCTAGAAGAGGGATATACTATTGAAATTGTTTTAAGCAGATCTTATTATATTATTAATTAAGAATCTAATGGTAATATAGTTTCTCCAATACTTATTAATTATTTAAATTTATTATAATATTAGATTATTTCAAAAAATATTATTTTCATAAAAATAGCTGATAGTGAGAATACCGGATTAAAATAATATATTATTTTTAGTTTTATAGTTAAAAATATTTAATATATTATATATACTTTTATTCAACTCGACAAAGAGAATCACTCTAATAAGAATAAAAAAAACCTATTTTTCGATTTATTATAACTTTATATTATTAAAAGTCATATTGACATTTTCAATTGTATTATTTTTATTAATAATAAGAATCTTTCGGAATTTTGTATTCTTATTTAAACTCTACAATTAATACAATTACTTTTTTATTAATTAATTCTTTATTTGATAGATTCTAAATATTAGATTATTAAACAAAAAGCTGAGATCTTTATAAAAAATGAATTATTGAAATCAAATTATTTCGATATAGATATAGTATATCCTAAAGGAAAGGTTTTCTTATCCGATTATAATATTATTAAAACTATTGAAAAAATCTCTAAAATTGAATCTGATTTTATAGAATCTATAGTTTTATTTAGTTTTTTAAACTTTTAAATTCTAAGTATAACTTTAAATTATAGAAAAAGACTGTTTTCCAACTGCTCAAACCCTTTTTGTATATAAGAGTTAGAATATTATATTCTTTAAAAAATATTATATAAATATATAGATTTAATATTTTTGTTGATATACTTAAATCTATAAATTTTTTATATAAATCTTTAGTTTCCTGGCTTAAATTGAAGTCTTTTCTGAAAACCAGTTTCTTATACTTTTCTTTTAAATCAAATCAAAATACTCTATTCCATCCAATCCCGATTATATATATTCTATTGAAAGATAACCTATTCCTCAACTATTATTTACAAATTCGATTAAATTAATACAAGAATAATTTAATATCAGTAATATGTATATTGATTCTTTAGCTACAAAAGAATTATAATAATACATTATATATCTTTTATATACTTACAAGGATTTGAATGCAATCGAATTATATTATATTCTTTTAACTATTCTTTTTATCTATTAGATACATTTAAAAAAAAGCATATTTTTATATAAATACAAGTTTCGATCTTAATATAGCCCTCAACAGATATATTGGTTAAATAAAATCATTTAAAATGATTACAAGTATTTTATATATGAATATATTATGATAATTAATAACAAATTATTCGATTGATTTACAATACCTTTTGTTATCAAAAAGCCTGATATTATATATCTTATATTATTTTTTCACAAACCTGGTTTGGAAAGATGAATTGTTTTTTGATTATTTACAAGTAAAAGAAGAAATGTCTGGTAGTTATTATATATTAATTCAAAAAGTTCATGAATATTTATTTCATTTTAGTTATATAGTTTTTATATAACTTGATTTTAAATATATATATTGAATAATGCTTTTCTATTTTGTAGATAAATATATTTTTGCTTTCTCTATAAAAGATTCTGTTCAAATATAATCTACCCGTGTTCTATAAGATATTCAAACTATATGTTTTTTAATATTTGAGCTTTTATATATTATTTATAATTACATTCCTTATTTCCCAAAAAAACACTATTATTTAAAGAATGGTATTCTTTATATTAATAAATATCCTTTTATTTTTGAATCTAATTTCCTAAATGATTTAGTTTTAGTTAAGTTTTATATAAACGATATATTTTCTGGATATAAGATAATTAAAGATGTTTATAATATCCTTGCAAATTTTTTTTTAAGATTAGCTTTCGCTTAATTATATCTTTCTTTTAAAAAACTATATATATTTATAAATGAAATGGAAGCTTTGAGTATACTTCATCAAGTGGGTAGTATAATGATTATTAAATTAGCCCGAGTTATTAAGATTAAAGATTTTCCCATTTTAAGAAATCCTATTGAAATTTGTAGTTTTCTAATTATTATTCAAATAATCTATTAGGATATTAAAAATTTTATTAAAATATTTTATTTTTTCTTTTATTTTATTAATAATATTAATTAATAATAGAGATTATATAAGTAACTTGCTTTTGAGTTTTTATAAACTAAATATTTTAAAGTAATTAAATTATATAATATCAATTACTCCCTTTCTATTAAAATATATATAGATTTTAGTACTTTTATATTAGATTACTATATTGTATAAAAACAATATCTTTTAGGAGTTATTTTAGAATCTTTAATTGTATACTCTATTTTATATAATTCTTTTCTTTTTATTAAAATTCAAAGAAATTATAATACTTATAAATATAAGCTTTTAATAATTATTAAATTTATATACAAATATTATTATTATTTCTATTATTTGAGATCTTATAAGATTTTCATTGATTATATATTATTAATTAGATTTTTATCCTTTAAAACCAAAATTTATAGAATTTATATCTACTAGACTATAGAATTATTTACTCTAAATATTATTATTAAATATATTAAAGAATCTTATAATAAGATTATAAATATATTTTTTTATACTATTTTTTTCAATCTGGATTATAAGTTGAATTTATTTTTAGCTTTTCTCGATTTATTTTAAGAAAATAATAGTAACTCTAAATAGATTTGGAAAAATAGAATTAATAATTACAAAAAACTTCTTTGTTTGTATAAGACTGAATGACTTTAAGTTATTACAGATTACAATATATTATAATCTCTTGAAGATGATATAGATATTATAATATTAGATTAATTTATGGTTATTGCTAATAATATCTCTTTTGAACTAGTTTTTAATAAATATAAGAATGATTTATAATATTACAATATATTCAACTATATTTCTACTAATACGCTATTCAACAGAATTTCTATTTTCGATAAAGCGTTTTTTCTATACTATACTAAGGATTTTTTTTATTCGAAAACAAACTTTTTTATATATTCTATAAAATTGACAAGTATTATATACAATAACACAAGATATCAGATATCCTATTATATACATATAATCAGGAAAAACATTTTACTATCGAATTAATTATCAAAAAGCTTAAAAACTACTATTAGCCTTATCTAATTTCAAATGTTAAGTAATACATTTTAGATTATTTAAAATGTATTAAATATAGTATTCAATAATACATCTCTCATTTAATATCTTTTAAAATTGATTATCCATTTACTTTTATTAGATTTAACTTTATAAAACTACTCCCACCTATATTAGTTAATAAAGTTTAAATTCTAAATATAACTTGGCCTGTAATATAAAAACTAATAAATATAGGATTTATTATTAAAAATATAAACTATAATGATAGTATATTTAATAAAGAAGGATATTTGATTTTACTTATATTTTATTAATTATCAACTACTTCTCCTATTATATTTAAATATTTCTGATAATTGGTACTATAGAAGTAAAGATTATTAAATATCTAGATTAGCTTTTTAATACAATTGAAATTCCTATTAAAGAAATATATAATTTCAGTATATATTTTGAAAATAAAACTCTATATAATTTTTTGAAAAAATCCGGAATACTATTCATTTCTATAATTATTAAAGCAAAAAAAATTGTTTGAAATAACTGAAAAAGGAAATAATCTATTTCAAAAAATATTTAAAAAGATTGAATCTAATATTATTGATTAGTTATTTGAAATTCAAATTAGCATTAACTTTCTCAATATATAAAAAATATTTCATTTAGATTATTCTTTTTATAAAATTATATTCAACTTTCAATTAATTGATTCTTTAGAAATTGAATATTCTTTTTACAAACAAAAAATAATATAAAATTACCTTTTTATTATTAAAAATATTAATAAGAAATTCCCTCCTGAAATATACTATACTAAAGTTTTTGAATTTATATATAACCGGGAATTAATTAGATAGAAAGCTTTAAAACAATCTAACTAAAAGAAAACTATTAATAAAGAAAAACACAATATAAATATACAAAATAATTTTATATATCAATCAGGAGATATAATAATATTATATAACAATACCTCAATTAAAAAAAAACTATATTCTTTTTATCATAATCCCTTTATTATTATTGGTTTTGCAGGAAATTATTAGAAATCCTATAAATTACTGATAAATCAATAGAAAAGCTATTTGCAAATTGTTTTATATTAACTATTTAAAGTCTTTCAAATTTCGAATTGAATATCTACACATATTATTCAAGAATGATATATCGAAATATCAGAATTTACGAGTTGATATTTATAAATCTATTTTTCTATTTAATCTACAAGAAAGAATTAGTATATAGCAAATTATATTATTAGTTTTATAAAATTAGTCTTTTTCCCTTTTAAGAAAAAATAAAATCTATATTCTAATTTTACTTAAAATAAGTAAAGTTATATTAGAATAAAAAACTATAAATATTCTAATTATCAATTTAATAAATTCTATTATTTATTTAATTTAAATACAATAATAAACTGATATATAAATAAATACCTATAATAATTATTAATTGATTAATAGAACAAAAGGATTAAATATATTATATAGTTATTTTAATATATATAAAAGAAATACGGAAATAGAATTTATTTTAGTTTAATTAGAATATATATATAAGAATATATATCTTATAGAATTGGTTTAGAAAACAGACTAAACGTATTAGGTATATTATATAATCATCTTGATTAATATAATTAATTAAATTGTACATAGCTTTCAATACAATACATACTACACTTAATACTAAAACCCTACCCATTCTACACGTCTTTTCTGTCGCATATGCAACTTCTAACTCCGGGATTCCAATTGGATATTTTCCGATTTCCACAACCTGCTAAGCTTATTGTACTCAAGAACACTAGTTATCTTTTTCGTGTGTTCTCTCCATTTTCGATCCAACTCTCATCAGCAATTGCCTAGGTGATTTAGAGGGATTCTGAAACATAACAGGATGTATGAGATATAGGAAATGCAGGAATGGAGTGGATTTTAAATAGTGCGAAGAGTGCCGGACTAATAATGTATAAGTTTAATTTTTGTTTAAATCAATAACCCAAAGGGATCCCCAGAAAGGTATGGTGTGGTCCATTCTTGAAACGGCACCTTTGCAGAAAACCGAAGAAGAAAAGACTAGACGTCAAGCTCGTTGCTGTGCTTTGTGAAGACGAAGTTGTTCTTCACCTTCTCGATTCCATCTGTCGAGACTGCGTTCTCTAGACTCTAGAATTTCTAGAATGCTTTCCGAGGTGGCTATAATCCAAGTATTTGAGGGAGGGACATGCGCCCTAGCCGGGTGTGAGACAAGAGGGTGGTAGTTATCATGATCTGATAATGAAGATGTGGGAGTTACAAAGACAGGGTTAAGACAATTGAAGTAGTGGATGTCCTTGCAAATCAAATGACTCCCATCTACTATTTACTCAGGCCAGGTTGTGGAAACATCGTCCAATCGCCTGGTCCCTCATACAGTCCAGATGAATATTTATGTGATAATAGGATGAAGCTTGGAGATTTCTATCATATAAGGTAATTCAACGGTTAGATATTGCTTGAATGAGGAGATAGAGACTGTGGAATAGCGTTTAACAAGCCAAATTCCAGCCAAATTCACGTCTATCTTTGGGACTGACTTCGCAGAAGAATGCACGGCGATCTCGGGTTTGGAATAAACCAAATCCCCAATAGTCCTGCTGATAGTGATCGTGGTTTATATTTCGAGGGTAATGGTAGTTACCAAATACTTGCTGTGAAAATCTGCAACCATCTAAAAGACCGCGTCCACTTTATCAACAGTAAAGAATTATCTTTGAACCCATCCCAATAGATTGATACCCGGAGAATTACTTGAGTAACGCAGGACCCATCAGCTTCCTCATGTGACTCCACGATAGAAGATCTCGACAGCCGAAATTTCTGCGCAAATAGCTGACATACGAGAACCATCTCTTGCCGACAGTCGATAATTCGAAATCAGGACCTCTTGAGTTGGTAAATTTTTGGAGGTTAGCTTTTATAATAATAAATTCTTGTGAGGATTTATAATAAGTCCACTAAATCACTTACTAATATCTTATCAAATAAGGGATATATTGATGATTAATATATATATAATATAATCTTATATTATAAAATCATATTATTATATAATTGTATAATAGTATCTCTTATCAAATTGATTTATAATGGAATAGAATGAAATAAAACTAGATGGAAGTATATAGGAAATCTCACTAAATTGATTAGTTGTACTTTCTTTTTTATTATCTAAAATGATTCTATAAGATACGATTTAAATCGATCTTATTTATAAATATAGAATATACTGGAATTTCATTATAAATTATATAAACCTAGAATATTCTTTAAAGAAATTCTAGAAAAAAGCAAGTAATTTCATCTCAACTCAACCTAACTCATCTAAATTGACTTCAATTCAACTCTTATTCTATATATTCGATTTATCCCTATAGCTTAAACTAACTAGATCTTCTACTATCCTTATAATAATACTATTCCTTTTTATTATAAAAGCTAACCTCGAAAAGATTATAAGCCCAATTAGTTTAAATTAATTTAAAAAAAAAATTAGCTTAATTTAAGACTGTATATTATATATATACTGCTATTAAACTATCAAATATCGAATTTTTCGAATCAATTCAATCAAATTTATATCGAAAACCACTATATATAAACTTTGAAATCTACATCTCTAAAACTAAACCTAATTAAGTATATAAAATTAAATCCCTAGATGATATATTTATACTATATTGCTATCTATAGTAAGTAATATATCAATCTTTTTCATACTAAGGTATCCTAACTTATTTAGTTTTATTTTATATCAATTAAAATAAAAATCTAATTTAAGAAATAACTAATCTATTCAATTCTCAAGATTAAAATCGATTTTAAATTAATTTATTTATCTAATCTATTTAAGTCTGAAATTAGCTAATTTATTTAAACTAATATTTAATTAATATAAAATCAATTAGTTTATAAAAAACTTAAAATAACTTCTAATATCAATTTTAAATCTGATTTTCTAAAAAATAAATCTAATTATATTGAATAGATTAATCAAGCTAAGCTTTTCCTCGAAATAAATAACTTTATGTTATATATTGATAGTATAGAGATTTTATTTAATAAAAGTTTATATATAAACAAATTAGGATAATCTATTTTATTTGAATTAGTTATAAAATATAATAAAAGACTTTCAGAATATCAGAGAAATGAAAAAAAGATACTAGAAGCTATTAAATCTATAATTAGCTTCGAATTAATCGAAAGATTTAAAACTAAAATCATAACTAAAAGTTTATAGGATTCTATTAATAAGATATTTGGAGAATCTTTTATTGAATTAATAGAAAGATATCTAAATAGGCTAATAGAATCTAATTATACTAGTTCAAAAGGAATAGATAAATATACTAATTCGATTTAATTATTGTATAATTATCTAAAATCAATAAATTTCAATATTCCGAATACCTTTATAGTATAATTTCTTTTTAAAAACCTACCTAACTCTTTCAATAATTTTACCTTTTGAAAGTATAAAGAATTAACTAAAAATATAACTAATATTAATCTAGATAAACTTTTTCCAAATTAATATCTAAAAAGACTAAAATATAATCTAATATCAATCTAAATACTAATAAAATAAGCTTTAATAAAACTTTCTATTACAAGTATTACTCTAAAAAAGTATTTAGAATTAAAATGCTTTATAAAATACCTAAATTAAAAACTAATAAAGGGAATAACAAAAAGCAATTTAAATTGAATCCGAATAAAAATTTGAATAAAGATTTAAAGAAAGATTCGAATAAATCTATTTCCAATAAATAACTAATAGTTGTAGATTATTATATAGGCTTAGCTAATCAATTCCTTAAATCTAAATATAAATTTATATTAGATTTGAATGCTATAAAGCATTATTTATTTAATAGAGAATGGTTTATAAATTATAAGTTATTAAACAATTATTCTATTATTATAATTAATAGAAAAAAGTTTTGTATTAATAGTATAGAAGATATTTCTATTTTAATTAATAATAACCCAAAAAAATATCGAAGGTACTACTGTAAAAGTATATTATATTTCTAATATAACCTTGATCTTATCAATTCGAATAAAATAGTTCGAAAAGAGTAGTCTAGCCATATTATTCCCCCAGAAAATAAGATTAATGTTATTTATAAAGAAACTAATATACGAATTACAGTTTTCTAACTAATTGATGTATATTATCTTAATTTTAAAATAGATTCTAAATATTTTAAAAGTATCAATATTTTTGAAATTGAAAAGAAATTAATTCAAGAATTGAATTTATTATTAAATAAAGTCAATTTAATTTAATCTATAAGAAATTAGATTATATAAATAAGGATTATATTATTAAATCCTTAAATATCCAATTAGATATAACTAAATCTGATTTAAAGATATATAAATTATATAAATTCAGTAAATTCCATTAGAAAATAAACAAGAAATCCTCGGAAATCTCTGAAATAAGCTCTAAATTCGAAAAATTCAGTTTAGATATAACTAAATCCTTTAAAAATATAAAGATTAAAAATGAAAAATATTTTTTAACATTCACTAATTAGATTATTAAAACTATTTAAATATATCCCATTAAATTCAAATTCTAGATCTATAATATTCTAATAGAATTCTACTGATCTAATTAAAAATCAGTTTAATATTAATATTAAAATACTAAAATTAAATAATACTCTCAAATTCCTTTCAAATAAATAATCAGATTTTATTTGAAATTATAGGATTATATATAAATATATTAGCCCATATACTCATTTTTAGAATAGAATAATCGAAATACTAAATAAATATATAATTAAAAAACTAATCTATATAACTAAGAAAAAAGAGATTTAACTCTATTTATAGCCCTACCTAATTAAAGCTATCACTTATATCAAAAATAGAATATATAATAGTTCTATTAATAATTTATTATTTAAATTAATATATAATAAAAGCCCAATTTAAGTTATATTAAAATCCTAGGCTCTCTTACTTATATTATTAATAATAAAAAGATTTGTAATGAAAAACTGAATTTTAAAGCTTGGAAAGGCATATTAGTAGATTTTGATTCATCTAATAATTATTTAATCTATATTCCAATTAATAAAAGAATAATTAGCTTAAAAAATATTGATATTCAAAAAAACCTTATATACTCTAATAAATATAAAAATTAGGATTTAAAGCTATTAAAAAAAAATCTTGAATTTGATTTATTTAAAATAATATAGAGAATAAAAATATTACTAGCATTAATAAATATTAAGTTAATCCCGAAATAAATGAAAATAGTAAAAGTAATAAAACAATTGATTATATAAAAATCAATCCTAATAAATCTATATTTAATGAATCTATACTTAATAAACTAATAGAATCTATTATACAGTAATCTAAGCATATAAAAGGTTTAATTCCTGATAATAAAAGCTTTAATAACAATAAAAAATATATAATTTCCTATTATAAACTTGCTTTTTCCGGATACTTTAATTCAATTAATAAAAAAATGAATATCGAAATAGATCAATAAAATCTTTAATTAGCTTTCGATATTAGATTTAAAAATAATAAAAAAGATAATTATTAATAAATCAGATTATATATTAATTGAATCTAAGATTTATAAAGAAACTATTAACTTTTTGAAAAAGAAATATTAATTAAAAGCTATAGAATATGAAATAAACACCCTTGAATTTAATAAAACTTGGAATATTATTAATAATCCTAATAATAATAAAATCCTAAGAATTGAATAGATATATAAAATAAAGAATTCAGATAAATTTATTGAATTCAAAGCTAGATTTATCATTAAAGGATTCGAATAGCTATATGGATTAGATTATATTGATATATATATATCGGTAATTAAATCGATAATATAAAAGCTTTTATTTATATTAACTCTCTAAAATAATTAACTAATTTATAAAATCAATATAATACTAATATTTACACAAGATAATATCAATACACTACTCTTATTAAATCTACAAAAGGATTTAATAAATTAAAGAATAAAGCTTTAAAACTAAATAAAACTTTATATAGCCTAAAATAATTAACTAGAATATAATATCATACCCTAAAAGATGTATTAAATAAATTAGATTTTATAAACCTAATCTCAAGGAATACATTTTTATTAATAAAAATAAGAATATAATTCTAAGCGTATACATTAATGATATTACTATAATAGTTTCAAATTAAGAGATTATTAATAAATTTATTAATAATCTAAAGAAACACTTTAATTTAAAAGATCTAGATTCTATAAAGGATTATCTAAGTATTCAAATTGAAAGAACTAATAATATACTAAAGCTACATTAATCAGAATATATTAAAAAGGTACTTACTAAATTTAATATATTAGATTCCAATTCTATTTCCATTTCAATAAATCTGAAAATAAAGCTAATTTATAATAAAAAAGAAAGCTAATAATAATGATATTAAATTATATCAAGAAATTATAGACTTCTTATTATATTTAGCTCTCGGAATTAGATTAGATATAGTATTTTCTATATCTAGATTAGTTAGTTTCTTGTCCAATCCTAGTACAGAATATATTCAAGTTATTAAAAGAGTATTAAGATATTTAAAAGGAATTATAAATAAGGGTATAAATTATAATAAAATTAAAAACCCTTATATTCAAGAATTCTATAATACCGATTATAAAAGAAAGATCAATACATATAAATCTATTAGCGGATACATATTTATACTAGGGAATAAACTTATTAATTAGAAATCTAAACTATAGCTAGTAGTAGTCCTTTTTATAACCGAATTTGAATTTATTACTATAAATCTAGCTGTTAAAGAAATTGTTTATATTAAAAAGCTATTATTAGAGTTTAATCTATATAAACAGAATAAATTTCCTTTATATATAGATAATCAGGCCGTACTAGTTCTTACTAAAAACCCTATATTCCACAAAAGAAGCAAGCATATAGTAATCAGATTTTACTATATTAGAAATATTATTAGATTAGAAGATTTAGATTTAATTTATATATCTACTAATAAACAAAAAGCTGATAGATTTACTAAACTATTAGTTTGAATCAAATTAATTGAATTCACAAATCAGATCAATCTAAATTAAGATATATAATAGGATTGATTTAGTACACCTATTAAGGGAATATATAAGGATTTATAATAAGTTCACTAAATCACTTATTAATATCTTATCAAATAAGGGATATATTAATGATTAATACACATATAATATAATCTTATATTATAAAATTATATTATCATATAATTATATAATAATATTTCTTATCAAATTGATTTATAATAAAATAGAATGAAATAGAATTAAATGAAAGTATATAGGAAATCTTGTTAAATTGATTGATTATCCTTTCTTTTTATTATCTAAAATGATTCTATAAGATACAATTTAAATCAATCTTATTTATAAGTATAGAATATACTGGAATTTTATTATAAACTATATAAACCTAAAATATTCTTTAAAGAAACTCTAGGAAAAAGCAAGCAATTTCATCTCAACTCAGCCTAGCTCATCTAAATTGACTTCAATTCAACTCTTATTTTATATATTCGATTTGTCCCTACAGCTTAAACTGATTAGATCTTCCACTATCCTTATAATAATACTATTCCTTCTTATTATAAGAGCTAACCTCAAGAATTCTTATAATAATAGTGGAAGATCTAGTCAATTTAAGCTTAGGTATGAATCGAATATATGATATAAGAGGTGAATTGAAGTCAATTTATATGAAATGAATTGAACTGAGGCGAAATTGCTTGCTTTTTCCTAGGTTTTCTTTTAAGAATATCCTAGGTTTATATAGTTTATAATGAAATTCTAGTAGTTTCTATACTTATAAATAAGATTGATTTAAATCGTATTTTATAGAATTATATTATATCATAAAAAGAAAGTGTATCAATTAATTTAATCCATTTTATCAACGATTTTATATCTAATTCCATTTTATTCCATTTCATCATAAACCAATTTGATAAAAGATACTGTTGATAACTATATAATAATATAATTTTATGATTTGAAATCATATTATAAGAGTACTGGAACCTACTTACCGCACTCCATATGATTTTGTAATAAAATCCCTACAAAAATAACGTTTTCTTGTATAAATTAAGAAAATTAATAACTTTTTCAATGTAGAAAACATCTTTTCGAAAATCGAATGGTATATAATTGAAATTATAAGTAATTCCAAAAAATATATAAATTATTTTTTACTATTTTTGTTAAGAAGTTATATAAATTTGAGATTGAAAAATTTGAGTGATAACAATACTTTAATCACAAGAAAAGTCTACTGAAACGAATGTCCTCTATATAGATTATGATCACTAGATCGATATTGGGAATAGTCTTAACGGTCATTCGTAAAGCCAATTCACTTGAAAATTTAGTTCTTAATCACGCTTAAAATTGTGTCATGAGTAAACCTTTGCGCTTATATTTGGTACAAAGCCCGACTCAAAGTCTCTGCTGGTACGACTACGTTTTCCCTTATGATAGGATCGTAATTTAAACTGATTGATTTGTGTATAGCTCCCTTCAGATCTCAAACTACGCTCTCTCCTCAAGCCCCCCCTCAGCCCACCATTTACTCTTTAACCAAACTCTAAACTTCCTCCTCCTTAGAAACAAGATTTTTGACCCGCTTCTTTCCTCTAATTCTTGAAGCTCCATTCCCATCTCAATGCCATAGTTTATCATATTCACAGTCACAATATCACAAACCACCACCGCGATCTACAGACTAAGGAATAACTTATACTTAAAGTCTTCAGAGAGACCAACGAAGGAACAGCCGACTTAAGAGTTTCCGTTCCCAATTGCAAACTCTAAATCCCCCTCGTCATTGGTGGTAGTCTATTTTATAATTATCTCCTCGCTAATATAAAACTCTAAGTCCCCAAATAAATCTCCAATCCATCGCCCATGGTCATCTTTTTTCCACCAACCACTACTTCATACATCCCTGAAGGAATGCGGCTTTCTTTGCGGAAGACGAATAAGAGTAAAAGAACAATACTTGCATCGATGAAGGTAGAAAGCCCAAGAGGAAGTCCTTAGATTCCGATATCACTAGATCATGTCTATAGACGTTGAATGCCTGCGTAAACCAGAAGAGCAAAACAGAAAAAAAAGTTGCGCCTGAGATGAAAGTTTTCATTGATGAATAGATGAACACCTACCTCAAAATTAATCTCTTATTAGGTAGGATGAATTGAAATCATTGATAGTGAATGAAACGATCGAAAGACGGAACAAAACGGTACAATGCGTACTTTGTGTACTTTGTGTACTTTGTCGTACGTTTAAAGGAATTTATTTCTCAACCAACACGGGTCCCAAATTCTTAATTTTTTGACATCTCCAATTATTAAACCCTTTTTAACCCTCTCCAGAATCCCTCTTCAACCAAGCTCTAAACTTCATTTTTATAATTTTTTTTAAAAGAAACAAAAAACACTTACTACACTCCTCCACCCCACAACCCTCAAATTGCCTTAAACCCCGCCCACCTCCTCTCCAACCAAACTTCAAACCACCTTCCTCTTCAAGCCCCCCCAATCGCCTTCCCAAATCTTCTCATCCGTCATTCCCGGATTCAATCCCCTTAAAATCCCATATATATGAGCTCTGAGACTTGCATCTTCTAATGGGTTTTGTTCTCGTTTTCGCTGTTCGGAGGATTGAGCTTGGGATCGTGTTTGAGGTTGAAATGAAGTTTGGGCTTGATCTTGACCTTGAAGTACTCGATCTTGAGAAGCTCTCAATTCAAGCCCCAGACCACCCAATCTGTCAACTATCGGAATCGAAATACCAAAAGGCGAAACAGTTAACATTTGAGTCATGATTGGCACAAGTCGCGTCGGTAAAGGAGTCATCGGAGGAGATAGTGGTGTTGTGGAAGAAGTTGTTGCTCGACCAGTGTGCATAATTGGGATTGCCACTTCAGGCCTCGAAGTTGGGTCGAAGTTGAATGTGTACTGGATGAATGAATAATTTGTTGGATAATAACGATATGAAAAAGGAATAGAAGAAATACTTACTTTGATCTGAAATGACTTGAACGAGTAGATGGTGACGATGTAGGTGCTTTGGAAGAAATTGATGTATTTGCATATTCATGAGAACGTTTTCGTTGTTCACTATACATGATTTTGTTAGAATAAATAAGAGAAAAGAGAATGAAATAAGACGAAGAGTTAAATTGATAATCTAAATAATAGGCGGGGGACTTGCTCCTCTCCAAGTATTGGGTAAGGGAAAAGAAAATAAGATGGAATGGAGAGTTAAGATAAATAATCTCAACAATGGGGGCAAGTCCCCAGCCCCTCGTAGCTCACTCAGCTTGGAGAATTGGTTCCAATCTAAATGACTTGCCTCCACAACAATGATTCATCTCAAAGTTAGATGGAGGCCTTCTCCAAATGCATGCTCCCACTCCTACCCGGCGAGAACCTAAGCATTCATAACTCGCTTTACTTGCAGCATCAGTTCCAGTAAGATAATCGAAACAATAAAGACAAATGCCCCAACCTCTATAGCTCGCTCCACTCGAAGCATTGCTATCCAACTAAGATAAACTACCTCCACAACAATGATCAAGCTCCAAGGCAAGTGAGCACAAGCTATCACCTCTCTTGCTCACTAATAACGAAGCGATACACTTGAAAATAAAAGAAAAGAGGAATCAGTGAATGGGACTCGAAGAATCAATGAGGAAAAGAAAAAGAAAAGTCACCATGCCCATCGTGCTGTTTGAATAACTGTAGTTTCATCTTCATCACTATCCAAATGATTATCCTCATTCTCATATGAGTGAGCAAAATTGCTGGAGTAAGAGGAAGATCGTGGAATTTTCCTATGTTAATCTCTCCCATGTCTCGTAAATCAATTCAAAAGCTATAGCCATGATGCATTTCGCAGACATAACCGATGATGTACTTCGACTTATTTTTGCAAGGTACTTCCACTGCTGATGCACTGTGAGGAAGATATACGGAAACAAGTGGATTAACAAGAGACTTTTGAGCACGGCGAGCTATGGGGGTTTGGCTGCTTGCCCCGATTAAGCACATGTCCTCGGAGGATGGAAGGAAGGAGGGGGGCTGGACTTTCCATGGACACTCACATTCATTCCACATGTAAAAAGCAAATCACGATCAACCCACGATTGAATATCTAGACAACCATAATAATCGAATTTGCATACCCAAAAACACACATATCTATCTATGACCCCAGTGACTTCAGAATGAAATCTATCCCATCCAATCTTCTATTCTCCCCTCCATCTTCTCAAAACTTTCTTCTGATTCCCAACCAGATCTGTTATTCCCACCCCATTAACCGCCATCATCTCTTCAAGCATATTTGAAATGAGGGCTTTGACTTGCGTTTCTGTTAGGTTTGACGATGGTGATGGGGTTTGTTTGGAGTGAGATTGAGGAATGATGGTCCAGGTCGGGAAGGACCGGTAGAAACAGAACGACGAGGAACGCTTTGGTATATGCTTGAGGGCGTGGTGACGCTGGCTCGGATTGAATATCCCTTCTTTCCCGCTCAATTTCTTTTTCCTTCCCCTTCGACTTCTTCCCACTTTTTTTCATCTCCCTTGCTACCTTCTCTGCCTTCTCCAAAGCCACTCTGTTCATTTTCCTTTCTTTCTGCTTCACCCTGTCCCTCTCTCCACTTTCCCAAGTTATCTGCGCCTTCTTCCGTTTCTCCTCTTCCTCTCGCTCTTCTTCTTCCTTTCCTCCAACGCATGTTTCTCCAAAATTCCTTGTGAAACTTCCGTTCTAACTGTTCCCGTTTCTGTATTGTTATCTCCATATTCATATTCAGTCTCGTCCTCAGAAATTGTACTCCCATCCTGAGTCCCGGTCATAGACTCAGATGGAGCAAAGAGCCTTGTTACTCAGCCTTTTTTTTTCTTTTTTTTTCTTCTCATCCTCTTGGATCTTGATTATGATTTTTCTGATTAAGAAGGAGAATCAGATTGAGAAGGAATATGTGATTGAGAAGGGGGATCTGATTGAGGAATATTCAATCTTGTGGATGATGATGAGCTTTGGTTCAGGAAGATGGAAGTATGCGGATGTGAATAGGAAAGGAAACTTGTAACTCAGGTTCGGCTCTATCTGTTTGTGCTGGTAGATTTTGAGAATCGGAACCGGAACCGGAACCAAAGCGCTCAAAATAAGGAGGAGTGTCAGGACGAGGAGTATCAGGACGAGGAGGGTCGGAAGAAGCAATTTGATCAACATCAACCTCCACCTGCGCTTCTACCTCCGCCTCCACCTTTTCCTTTCCATTCAACCTCTCACTCTTCTTAAGCCCAAGTGGAGAGGAGTTTAACTTCTCCGTCCTCCTAACAGAATCGATCTTCGATTTAATCTTCTTGCTCAGAATATCCTCAACACTTTCCCTATTCTTTGTAATTTTCCCTGAATAAACATTTAACCCCAATCTCCTCGTCAGCACAAATTGCAATTCTTTGTCCCTGGGGGTGACGTGTGTGGTACTGGAATCATAATATCGAACCCAATATCTGAGAATTCGCGTGTCGAGATCGATCCAGGTTACCTTGCATGCGGAGGTTAGGTCTTCGATGGCATACGAGCAGATATGTATTGGGGAGCGTGGTGGTGTGTCTAAAGGCATTGCGAGTTCTGACGTCATTGTATATGTGATGAGTGTGTGATAAGTGGTGAAGTGCTGGATTGTCGCAAATGATACTATGAGCAAGTAAAACTGTCAGTAAATAGCATTGAAAATCTTGACTGCTATATAAAGAAAAGGAACGTGCTAACATCTTGTTTTCTAGTTGATCCTAGATGTACTGTAATGATTCAAGAGAAAATAATGGCTGTTACCGATATAAGGTGTACGGTCTACTCCTAGGAGTATCGAGATGAGTCAGTAAGCTAATAAGAGTCAAAAGAAATGCCTAAGCGATGAGATGAGATGAGATGAAAATGTTTTAAGAGTGTACAGAGCTCAGCGGAGCTATATATACTCTACATGAATATAAACGATAAAACAACCCAGAATTAAATACCATACATAGGTATGTACATCACCAAGTGAATGAATATATAAATTCAGAAAATATCCTTCCCCTCAGGGTGATCAATAATGATGCTATTGGCGACATATTTGTAATGTATTATTGCTGGATCGGCTCGAGGTTGGCCACTTGCCACAGACCACAGCCACAGCCTCGCTTAGCAATACAATAAAGGGGATTGTTTTTGATAAGGAAAAACACGAAGGATCGATATTTCTGATCAAAAGATACTATACCTAACAGACTGGAGGGCTTGTATTAATTGGACTTAGTACGCTTACAGATGATAGAGACAGCAAAGAAAGGGGAATGAAAAAGTACAAGTTGAAGTATAGCGCGACATGTGAACAATTTTGCTTAGAACGACATCAAATAATAATAATCAGATTTCTTAATATTATCTAATCTACGAGTACTCTCATCTAATAAATTTTTGTATATTATCTTATTTATTAACCATATATAAAATAAATCTCAATTCTAAATCTAAATTATCAAGAAAGTAAAATAGAAAGAAAATAAAAGAAAATTAGAAAGATTTAAATAATCAAAATATCTTTATATAATAAGTTTCAAATAAGTTTCAAAAAGATTGCTATTGAGATTTCTTTTTAGATTCAAATTAAGATTGAAAATAAGATTGAAAATAAGATTGAAAATAAGATTGAAAATAAGATTGAAAATAAGATTGAAAATAAGATTGAAAATAAGATTGAAAATAAGATTGAAAATAAGATTGAAAATAAGATTGAAAATAAGATTGAAAATAAGATTGAAAATAAGATTGAAAATAAGATTGAAAATAAGATTGAAAAAATATTTAAAAAATATTTATAAAAAGATTTAGAGAATGATCTTAGAAGGAATTTTAACAAAGATTTAAAAGAAATAATAAAATTTATTCTAAAGAAGATCAGATAATAATATAAATTTTATTAGACGAAAATAAGATTAGATAATATATATTAGATCAATTTTGAAATTAGATAATACTATATTAAACAAAAAAAATCGTTTTAAGTAAAAATGTTTATATGACGGTTTATATTAAAGTATTCGAATAGATATAATAGATCTATTCTTATAATATTTCTTTAATTTATATTTTATTAGAGTAGATAATAGTAATGAATTAATTAGGTATAATATGGTATAAAGACTTTTTATCAATTTCTTTAAAACTATATAAATTTTATAATTTATAATTATATATAAACTAATATCGATTTAAAATAAATCTATAAATTCTATTTATATATATTCAACAACTTTATATAATTTCATTATAATAAAATCCTTTATATTATATATTATACTCTACAATATATATATTTCTATTTTAATTTAAATTATATAATGTAAGAAATTATAATACAAAATAATTACATTTATATTATATTCTAAAAGAAAACTCAAATACTCAAAAACCTATAAACAATCAATAAAAAATGTTCTAATAAATTTATACATTTTATTATTTTATTTATAGATTTTCAACTACTCTATATATTCTTATTATTTATTTGAATATATTTCTCTTAATAAAATATTTATATTCTATTTTTATTTTATCTTTAACTATAATTATTGTTTAATTTATTAATATAATAATTATTATATTTTAATTAATTATAAATTCTACAAGATTAATTATTTCTATTTATCTCTATTATTTCAAATATATAATTTTTAATACTAATAATGAACTTTATTATTTTAATAAAATTCCTTATATTTTCTATAAATATTATTATATTAAAAAAAAGTTTATATTCTAATATCTTTCTATTATATCTCTAATATTGATTTATTATTTTAAATTTATATTTATTATATTTTAATCGATAATAATAACAATAATACAATTGATATTAAAATAACTCTAATTAATTAAAAAGAATATGAGATTAAAAATAAAAAAATTTATATAAAAAGATCAAATAAGAGAATATTATAAATCTAAATTAATAAACAAATTAAATCTTTTTACTATAATCAAATTAAACTAAACTAATAATTTAATAAAATACTTTATAAATTTCTATCGGTTTATTATTAAATACCTTTTATCAAATTTTATAATTGACTAATTAATCTATTAGATTTATAAAAAATTAATTTATATTGAATAATATTATATCAGACTTTATTGTTATAATTATTATTAAAATTATTATTAAAATTATTATTAAAATTATTATTAAAATTATTATTAAAATTATTATTAAAATTATTATTAAAATTATTATTAAAATTATTATTAAAATTATTATTAAAATTATTATTAAAATTATTATTAAAATTATTATTAAAATTATTATTAAAATTATTATTAAAATTATTATTAAAATTATTATTAAAATTATTATTAAAATTATTATAAAACTATTATTATGATTGATTCAAATGAAGAAACAGAATTTCTGATTTCTAATTGTTTTTATTATTATTATTATTATTATTATTATTGTATTATTATTGTATTATTATTTATCCTTTGAATCTTGAATTATAAAAGGATATTAAAAATCTAATACTTTTAACATAATAATTAATTCAGTAAATTACAAATCCTTCTAAATTATCAATCTAATTTAATTACTTTACTAGTTTCATAATTTACTAAAAAAAGAAAGGATTAAGTATTTTAAAGAATTTCCTTTTTTTTGTTTTAATAAAAACAAAAATGATAATAAGAATATTAAAAATATTATAATTCTCTCTTAAATCTCTAAAATAATTAATAAAATAGATTCTAGGCATTAAGAGTGATATATAAAAAATAATAAAATTTATGTATTTTGATTACGATCTATATACAGTTACTATACGCATCTGTATAGTAACAAAATACATATGTCATGTCAATGTCATGGACATATTTGTCCCATAGTGTTTCAAACTCAATTTCCTCAGGCTCGTCAATAGGTCCAAATACAAAGCGAGACATAATTGATGGGAAAGTGCCGAGTATCCTATTCATTGCCCTGTACACAAGCAAGCTCGTGTTTATTTGCAGACCCATTCCCACATGCAAAGAGGAAATCGACTACCACGGTTTTATATGAAATTATCGTGGGGTCTCTTCTTCCTGGAGTAGCACAGTCGTACAAGATCTCAACATGCTTGCACCGCAGGCATACATGGACCCTTACAGCATTGTTGAGTAGCCCTTGTACACAGTTGAGCATTCCACTAGAAAACGTACCACGGAAGTACATTCCACTCGGTGCGATGCCACCACCTGCAGCACATTTTGGTGTGGTACCTAGGCTGTATTTACCTTCTCCCGATTGAGTCAGATGATCTTTCTCCCTTGCCAATTATGTTTGATTGAATACTCTGGCGAATCCTATAGGGGCTTTTATGTCACAACTCTGCCATTGGGAAGGTTCCATGTTTTTAGATGGCCGTTCGCTCTATTGATCAAGTAGATTTATTCTTAGTTTCTTTAGGACTGGCTATCTTGTCAATTGCCCATCAAGTGCAGCGAAACATGCCGATGATGTTTCAAATATTTAGCCAACCATTTGTCTTGCAATCACTGATCTAAATGCCATATTCAAGTCTGCTATCATTGTGCCACGCCCAGTTACACTATGATAGATAGATATTCACATGACACTAATCTGATCACCCCCTTATCTCTCATAAGCAGTTGCGAGTGGCTCAATATTTTGATTTGATATTCTCCGTCCTCAGCTATATTTTTTTCGGGTACTAATCTGGTTGGAACATGTGGTTCTCAGATTATCCTCTTGATTTTCTTCTTTACCCGAGCTGCCTCAGTTTTGTTCTGTTCGCAAACACAATGGTTATTACAAGGCATTTCTCACCACTTGTATTTATAATTACATAATTCTTCACCTTCAGGTGGTATATTGTCTTTAGCGAAGAGACGGTATGCGCATGTAGAAACGATTTCGAGCCCACCAAAATCAGTGAATTTTCTTGAGACAATCATGAAATCTTCACAATTCAGAGGTAGATCGGAAGGAAGTATCATCATATCTTCACCATGAAAAGTATCCTGCATGGACTCAGGGCTGTCATTGTAGACTTCTTCAATACGCCGAACTAACTCTGTTGTAACAAGTGGTCATTAATTATGGCGAGAAGAGACCTTTGCAGTTGCCGGAGCCCATGGCATAGAAACTGCTTGAATTGTCTGTCCAGATGCGAGCAAAGCTCTTGGTGGTCGGTCTATCATCCTCGAAATATGGGTGTCGAGTGTTCGTATCTGATAGACTTTATTTCACATGAAGGAACCTTGCTACTGGGTGTGGCTGGATTCAGTGGCTGATAGTGGTACATTCAATTGCACTGTCTATCATCATCCCACTTGGCATCAGATGCACCGAAACTCCTAGAGATATTGAAATTTCTAATACTTTTCCAGGGAAATAGAGAGTATAAATTGGCGCACTGCTATTTCAGTGTTCTTCGGACACTGGAATCGACTCCTGGCATATTTTTCAGGAGCTATTTAATCTCTGGTTAATGTCGACGACTATGCCACCAAGACCTGTGTTGAGTGTTGAGTCTATGCAGTGGACCAGACCTTCCCCAGTTGATTCCATAGGCTGGCCGTCTACATCAAATATTGAATCAAATATTGAACTCGCACTCTCGTGAAATTGGCAACTCTTCTGGACTTGCCTGCATGTTCTGAGTAAGTAGTTTGACCGCAGCATATGAAACCCAATTTGTCATCTTTGCATGTTCTCTCTTCCATGTCACGAGTCCCCTCTTTCTCTTTGAATCCCATCTCGACTATAGTTTTGTTATTGAAGCCCCCAAATATGCCTGTCATCAGAGTAGACTGACTTGATACATTGTACATACAATCTTGCTTTCTTCGCTTTTCTCAGGATTCGACGTATGCTTGAACCGGATATATTGACACTGGATCGCATGTGTATTTGACTTGTACAACAACATAGCGTTTTAATTGATTTTTGTAGTGCCGTCGAAGACTGGCTATGGCATATATTCTAATGATTAATGCATCTTCAAGAATCCAGAGATGTTCATTCTTGACGAGTGTCGATGAAATGTGAAAATATGCGAACCACTCATGTAAGCCACCATGATGTAAAGGATGGAATTTCCTGGTCTCTCAATCATGAAAATGGTCAAACTCAGTGCCAAATGTTGTCAGTGGTGCAATGTCGACGGGTTGCTTGCATCCATCGAGTCCAGGTATTTCTGGAAACTTGCTGCATTTCCATGTATACACTTGATAGTCTCGACTGCATGTCCTCAAAGTGTATTGCTCTTCCAGATATATTAATCCCGTGTGAGCATACTGCGGAAGTTTATTGATTGGGCCACACTTGACATTGTGAAATGGTATCCTGCTGTAATCAAGTTGTATTCAGTGCAGTACGTGATAAAATTGAAACCCGGCGTAGAAACAATACATTCATCTTTGGTTTATACATAAGATGAATGTTGGTTTATACATGCAAGGACTTTGCTCTGCATTATGTATCTACAGAAGACTGGAGTCGTTGGAATTACCATCTGCTAGATTCAATGGAGGCAGTGCAGTTCTCTGGTGCAGGCGCTGTATGGATGTCAGTTATCATGATAGACTACGGCACAACATTCACTCCATCAACAACACGAAGCTTTGTGATGGGTAGAGATGACTTCTCCAAGCTCTTCGGCTGGACCACCGGCCCTCGGAAGCGTCATTTAGGATGGCCACGCTCTTTTCATCTCTGTCCTCTTGGAACTAGCGTAGAGAATGAGAATAAGGCAGCTTTTATGCCTACTTCGAAAATGGTAACGAAATATTCCGGTCTTAACGGGGTAACACTAATACAAAGCCCCAAAAAATTCAGAATGGCTATCAAATGGGTGCTCAAGCAGTGTTAAGGTACAAAACCTCCAGTTTTTTTGGCTTCAGATCAGACAGTACCCAATTCTCCAACGCACAAAACAACCAGGATTTAGATTTCCATCGCCATGAAACTCCGTAATGTAAGCTTTAGCAATCTCCACAACCGGATGTCAAACCATCCAAACCACTCAAACCACTCAAATTGCGCAACTGGGAATCATATGTGTAAATCATTCAGGCCGTCCAAGCCAACCGGGCCATCCAAACTCCGCAACAAAATATCAGACCACATAACCCATCCAAATCGTCTCACTCATCTGTCTCTTCCAATTCTTCATCGTCCAAAATCTCCACCCCCATAAGTTCCAACTCTTCCACTGCTGGTCTGTGTCTCGAATACTTCGGTATATTTGGTTTTGACCAACCCAATGGTCTCTGCTTCACTAATGCTTCTTCGCGTAATGCCCTGATTGTTTCTTCCTCATCTTTCAACTCTTTATCCTTTGGGGTAAGTGTTGTACTGCCAAGAGGAGAACTATTCATAATAGTTGATTTGCAAAGAGGAAGATCATCAAATGGCATGCCCACTGCGGAATCACTATGATTTTGAACCGTAGAATGCGTGTGATTATTGGATGAGACTGAGGAGTCCCTAATCCTTTTGTGGGCTGGAGAAATTCGCCTGCGTTTTGATCTCCTTGATTCTTCATCTTCCCATTCCCCATTAATTTCGCCGTCTTCCGCCTCATCCAACTGTGATGCAATCCTCGAACGTTTCGCTGAATTGTTAGTTCTACTTGCTGTAATCATCTTTTCCATTTTGATTGGGTCTATAGCACTTTCAACAATTCGATCCCCAGTTGCGCTAACTCTCACAACCAAACGATTTTCAACCGTACGAGATAGGAAATTTGTGAGGTATGGGAAAATGGACCAGGCGAATCGCGCGAATAAGAATTCCAGACCGCATTCTGGCATTTTGACACCAGTGTTGTGATAGAGTTGGCCTATATCTGGTGTTGGTTCTAACATGTGAACCACTAATCGATAATTTGCATCTAAATTTCCACTTTCATCTGAAATCTTTGGAAAAAACACAAATTTTCTTTGATCAAACGCTGTGTGGATGTCGCTGCGTAAGAGCACTGCATTACTCAAATCTCTCAACATATTCTGCGGGTCCAAAGTTTGATTTATATTAAATCTCCCCATAGAATTTCGAATGAACCATTGCTTTTCATGTTCGGGGATGATGTGCGCAACTTCGGTAGCTGTTCCAAAGGCAGTGATTCTACAGAATGTATCGCGACGTTGAATTGAAATGGAAAGATTGGATTGAGAAGCTGTAGTAGAACCTATGCCCTGGATATCCTCGCAGCGTTTCCAGACATAGGGGAGGCTGTCGGGAAATTTCCAGTCTTGAAAGTTTGTAACAATAGGCCAGCGGTATGGTTGTGTTGAGGTAGGAGAATCTGAATGCAATCATTAGCTAAAAGCAAACCCCTCATAAACAATTGAAATTCACTCACTCTCATTTTCATCTTCATGCCCATTATTGTACGGAACATGGAAATAATAATCTTTCACATCTGCGCGCAATACTTCATCCCAAGATACTGTAATCTTATCTCCGTCTCCCACTTTATCCGATGTACTCAACCAACCATCAAATCGATTGTCCGCGAAAATGGCACAGGCATTGTGAGCTACACCATGATGAATACCACCCTCTGCATTATCCCAACCCGACAATGCAAATAGAAGATTCTGATCGTGATTGTAGGCAGGATGACGAAAGTTGATGACAAATTTACGTTTCGCAAGTGGGCCAGAGAGAAACTCATACGGTTTCTGAAGAGGGGAGGGAATTATGGTGGAAGAGGGACGTAAGGCGATTGTTCCGTGTGTAAGAGAGAAAGAGGATGTAGTGGCGATTGTTCCGTGTGCAAGAGAGGAAGAGGATGCAGTGACAGAGGAGGAGTCGTTGGCTGACATGGGTATTTTAGTTTTGTAAGATGTTCATCTTGGGTGTCATTTGTACTGATCGATATCGGGTGATCGGTGACGGTAGTATTTGATGGTGGGTGTTAGTGGTGGTGTTGAATGATTGATTACCTACATAACGAATTGTGGATCACTGAGCAAAATCAGGCACGTAATTAAATACCTGAGGCAACCAGAGCGCAGTACCGACACATCCGTCTACAGGGTTCCTTGAGAAAGCACTCGAGGCACTTACCTAAGCAATCATTACGATAGGCGATTATCGTACAGTTCAATCTAGCAGTCAAGAGTCCCTACTAGAAATCAAGAAGACATTCAACCTAAAGATTAATAAAATATAAAGTTCTATACTTTCAATTTAATTGAGTAATCAATCTATTATCTATTAACCTCAAAGTAATAAATTTGAATATACTAATATAATATATAAACATACTTGCTCTAATCCCTAACAGAAAGCAGGCTAAACGCATTAGGCGTATTACGTAATCATCTTGATTGATATAGTCAACTGGATTGTATATAGCTTTTAATAGAATATATATTATACTTAATATTAAAACCCTATCTACAATATATATCTTTTCTAATAACTTATATAGGGATTCAAGATATATTTAATATTTTATCTTTATTTTTTTTATAATTAAACCTTTTAATTAAAAATATTCAGAAATCCTTTTATCTCTAAATTTATTATATAATAACACCTATATAATAATCAATATACTAATATTAAAAGAAGTTTCAAAAAAGTTATAGATATTATATAATCTTATTAATTTGAAGAATTATTATATAATTATAGAAATCTAATATTTAAATAATTTCTTCTAATTCTTTTTCTACTTCTTAAATACTCCTTTTTCAGAAATACTTTATATATTCATTTCTATAATATTTTTTATAAGAATTTAGCATTATTTTATTACCAGAATATAAATTCCTTTTGATTTTTAAAATATCTTTTTAATATTACTCTTGATTTTGAAAATCTATAATATAGGTTTTCAATCTTATTTTAAATAATATTAATATTATTCTTTTTGAATAAATCCAAACTATTATTCGATTCTTTTAATATTATCCTTATTTTAGTTTTGAAAAACAAAATCTTTATTTTCTATTCGTTTAATAATTGTTAAAGAATATACTGAAACCTTTTCGAAAATCTAATCTTATTATTTATTAAATTACAACTTTGATTTTTTATTCTTTAAATTCAAGAAATTCTTTTAATAAACTATTTATCAAATCCTTTCATAATATCAAATAATTTTATTGTTTTAATAATTTATATTGAATAGATTAAAATCAAGATTGATAATATATTATCATTTTTGAAAAAAAAGAATATTATTAAATTATAGATTTAGAAAGTTAAACAAATTGTATATTCTGTTATTAATAATAATATTTATAAACTATATACTTTCTTTAATTTCATTCTATTTAAATTCATTAATAAAATTAATAAATAATTAAACAAAAATAAAGTATTACGGTTAATCCGTATAAGGGCTGGCGAGGGCATGTGAGTAGTCTTTACAGGGCTATTTCGGGCTAATGTCAATCTGTATATAATTATAAATTGTAGAATTTTTATAGTTTAGAAGAATTAATGAAAAGTTTTTGTATTATATTATATTTAATTAATTTATTGCTATTATTTATTTTAATAATTCTTTTTATTTTATATATAAAGTAATCTATCAATTATTTCTTAATCGAATAGATATTGATATTATTATAATTTTAATAAAAAGAATATCTATTTCAAAAAAAAATGGAATATTTATAATATAATTCAAAACTAATTTGGTGAAATTGTTAATTAATTTTTATAAAGTATTAGTAGTAATATTTATTTAGCTTAATTATATTTTTTAATAATAATAAGAATATGTTATTGAATTAATAATTTTAAGAAATAAAAAAAGAAATGATAGTTATAAGAAAAGCTTATAAAATAGCTATAAATTATATTTTATATATAATTATTATAATCGAGTATAATTAATTTATAATTGTATCAAATATAATTTATTAGAGGATTAATCTTAATTAGAGAGAAAACTATTGAAATTATAAAGATTGAAATAATATAAAGGAAAGAATATTAAGGAAATTAAAAACTTTTTTTTTAAATAAAAATTATATTTTAAAATAATAATGGATATTATTTTTCTATTAATATAAAAAAAATAGATTATATTATTTAATATTTCGAAAGACAGTTTTTAGCGATTTAGTATTAATTTATAAACAAATCAAATTATAAAGAGATAAATTGAAAAAACTTTAGGGAATATATATATAATATTATTATAAATAAAGGGATTAAATAGTAATAAATAATTCAAAAGTTTGTACATATAAAGTAAAGAAAAGGAAATACTATGAATGTATTTATAATCTATTTAAAAAGTCTTCAAAAGGATATTAAATAGGAAATAAAAAATATTTAAATTGAAAGGCTTTTAATACACATCTATTATTCAATATAATTAAAAAAATATTGAAATCCTTATAATAATTTGAATTATATAATGAATTTATAAAATAGACTTGTAAATTAAAAAATATAAAAAAATTATTTTGAAAAAAGGATATGAGGGATTTATATTGATTCTATAAATATTAATAATTATCTTTTTGATATCAAAATATTTCTAAATACTTTTATTTAGAAAATAAACTGATTTTAATTATTAAATTAGAAATTTAAAAATTCAATCGATTTTTTCAAAAAAGGAATCTTTTAAAATATTAAGATATTCTATTAATATATTATATACAAATCATTATTGGAATGTCATATACTATAAATATTAAAAAAAGAAATATCTCGTTATATATTATTGGAATAATATTATTATATATAAATATTATTGGAATAATATTATTATATATAAATATTATAGAAAAAAATATAAAGAATTCAAATATTAAAGTAATCTATTTAAAACTATTTGTATAGGAAATACTCTGATTTAATAATTATAATGAATATTTTATTAATATTAGATTTATATAAAAAAATGAATAATCTTTATAATTATAATAATCTTTAATAATAATAATAAGCTAATAGTATTCCAATATTTTATCAATTTGAAAATATAAATTAATATTATATAATAAAATAAATATATTAAATAGTATTAGATTTTTATCGAAAAAAGTATTCCTTTTGTATTAAAAAATGATATTATAATTATATTATATAAGGATTATGAATTTTCTATTGAGATAAAAAATGAAAAGGGGAAAAGAGAATTTATATTTATAAAAATGATATTAGTAATATTAGATTTATTATAAATAGATGCTATTTTAGATTTTTTATAATTATAAATAATTAATTCTAATATTAATTGGAAATCAATATTATTTCAATACTATTTTATTTTAAATAATTTCGAGATTATTTTTGTAAAAAAATTTTATTGAAAGATAAAAAAAGGCAAATCAGTTTTTGTAATCTTTTTGAATAAATTGATTTTAAAATTAAAAATAAAAGGGGGTTATTTAATATTTATATTAATTTTATATAAGATATTAAAAGAATTTTAAGAATATAAAAAAGCTTTTTTTGAAAAGAAAAGTAACTTTTTATTTAAATATTATTTAATAAAGTATTATATTAATCTTGAATTTAGTTTAATTTTTCTTTAAAATCCAATTTATTTTTTATTAAAAAAAATTAATAATATTATAAAAATATTTAAATAAATATTAAAAAAAAGGATAAATAAAAAGATTTATTAATTTAATAAAAACTTTTATTATATTTGTTTTAAAAAAGGAGAAGAATATTGATTATATATTAATTATTAAAAGTTTAATTGAATTATAAAAAAGAATTGAATTCTTTTATTATTTATTAATAAATCTTTAAATTAATTTTAATAAAATGTTATATTTATTAAATTAGATTATAAAAATATATATTATTATATTTATATAAAAGTAAATAATAAATAAAAAATAGTATTTCGAATATAATATAGTTAGTATAAATATAAAATAATACTTTTGGTTTTATTAATACCCTTATAATATTTCATATTTATATCAATTAAATATTAATAGAGCTAATGGATAATATATATATAATATATTTAAACAATATTCTAATTTATTTTAAGGATAAAATTATATATATAATAAATATTCAATAAATATTCATATATTTTATTAAATATAAATTCTTTATAAAACTAAAGAAATATATTTTCTATATTAAGAAAATTGAATTCCTAGAATTTATTATTTCAATTAAAAAAGTTATAATAAATCTAAATATATTCAAATTATTATAGAATAATTAATATTTAATAATTTAAAAGATATATAAATATTTCTTGGTTTTATAAACTTTTTTTAATAATTTATTAGAGTTTATTTGGTAATAATTTATAATATAATTGTATTGATAAAAGATATATAGAAAGGAAAAATGATAATTGAATTTAAATGAATTAATAAAGTGTAAAAGATATTCAAAATATTAAAGAAAGTTTTTATATTAATATTTATTCTTCAGTATTTCGATTTCTTATTTTGTATAAAAATTAAAACCAATATTTTAATTTTTATATTAAATTGTATATTATTATAGTTCTTTTTAAAAAGAATTAAAGATATATTAGTTTAATAATAATATTTTATTATATTTTATTCGAAAAAACTGAATATAGTAAAGTAATAATATTTTATTTATAATTAAGAATTATTAATAATATATATTGTTTTTATATAATAATATTATTATATAATAAGAAATCAATATACTATTATAGTTAAATTGAATTATAATAGTCTTTAATATTTTATAATAAAGAAAAGTCTAAATAATTAATAAACAAGGTAAATAGAGGTTTTGATTATATATAATTTTGAAATAATATATAGGATAGGGAAATTGAATTCTATAGATAAATTATTATATGATTCTGATTATATTATTGATATGAATAATATAAATAATATATTTTTAATTTTTTTAGAACAAATTAAAAAATAGATTGATAATTATAAATCTATTTTAAAATTCTTTTATTAAAAAGATAGAGTTTTATATAATATTATAGGTCTTTTATAAAGGAAAAGATATAATTTATTATCTTATAAATATTTAAATTTATTAATTAAAGCTGATTGTAAATAATTGATATTATATCGAATAATTTATTTATTAATGAAAAATAAAATAATATTTAAATCAATATTAAAAATAATAAAAATACTTTATTACAACTTTAAATAAATAATGATTTTATAAAGAATAAAGAGTATCTGAATTAAAGATTATATTTTATTAGAATTATCTCATTTTAATAAATGAATATTAATAAGCTTTTTAGATATAATAGGAATATTTACATATTATCAAACTCTATTTTGAGAATAGAGATTCTAAAAAGCTTATTATAATAATTCTATAAATAAATATTAAAATATTTTTAAAACTCTAGAAATCTTGAGATTTAAATATTTCTAATTTTTAATAAAAAAGATATAAAAATATATATTAAAATATATATAATATATTAATAAACTATTATTAAACGATATAAATCTTATAATAAGTTATAATCCTTCCTATTTCTTATAAATCTTGAAAAGAGATAATTATAGATTTTATTATAAATCTATTTCTATTGAAATTCAATAAGTATATATATAATATAGTTTTAATAATTATTAATAGATTTATAAAGTTTATTCAATATATATTTATTAATAAATTAATTATTTTATTAAAACTCACTCAAATATTAATATAAAATATATTTAAGAATTTCAAGATATTAGAAGGTATTATTTCAAATAGAGAAATTATAATTTATAAATAAGTTTTGAAATAGCTTTCTTTTTTATTTATAAATATAATATAAATTATTTATTATATTTCACTCTTAAATTGATAGGTAAATAAAATAATAAAATCAAAATCTGATTTATTATATTAATTATTATTCTAATTACTAATAGAACAATTAATCTTTATTATTATTATTTATAGAATTTCTTTATAATATTATATAATATAATATAATAAATACAAATCCATTTTAAATAATATATAAATTTCTATTAATATTTTATTATATCAGTAAAAATATTAATACTATAAAAAGAATATTAGTAATATATGAGCAAATTGCTTTTTTTAATAAAGAAAGAGAAAATTGAGAGAATTATAATAAATAACTATAAACTAAAAGTTAAAGGATATGAAGAATATAATATCCTAACAATATAATATTAAAAATAAAATAATACTAAATACTTAAAATATTAAATAATTTTAATCTAAAAAGAAGTTTTTGAATAGATTTATAAATTCTTTTTAAATAATAAATATAAAAACTAATAATCAAATATATAAATTCAAATTATTATTTATTTTTAAAATTCATAATATCTTTTATATTTCCTTATTAGAATTATAATATAAATAATAGAATACTATTAATCTACCACTACTAAAAAAAAAAAAAAATTTAAAATACAAAATAAAGAAAATTATAATATATAAAAAGAAAAATAAAAAGTATTTAATATTTAGTTTAATAAAAGAACTATCAATTAATTGAAAATATATAAAAAACCTTTTTATAATCTTGATAATACAAAAAAAGTACTAAAAAAATATAATAAAAAGAAAGAAACTATTAATATAAAATTTGAAAGAAAAAAGAAAAGAAACTATAAAACAATAAGATTTTATTATATATCTATAAGTAAACCATCAGCAATATAAAACTATTTATAACATTCCTTCTTTCACTCCTTTCTATCCTAATAAAAATAAAGATATAATCCTTCATTTACTAATATACTATATACTACTATTAAATATATTAATTTATCCTAATATCTTTTGAATACTTTAAACTTCAATTTATAGATATTAGAATTAATATTATCTGAATCTTTATTAATATTTAGTATATAAAATTATTGTTATTTTTTTTATAAAATCTTATTTCTAATAAAAATATATTTTTAATTAATATAAAAATATTATTATAAAAATATTACTATATTAATATATTAAAAGAATTCTATAGCAAAAATTAATTCTTTTACTCTATATATCAAAAAAATCTGATATAATAAGAAGAGTTTTAAAGATAGTATTACTTACATCACTATTATTTCGTTTATCTTTATTTACTAAAAGTATATCTACTTTATTTTCATTTCTATTTTCCTTTTTTTTTACTTTTATAAAAACCTTATTAAATATTCGAATCTTTATTAACTAATTATTAATAACCTACAAGCATTTACAGGATTAAACACTTTCAGGAAAACTCGTAAGGGCGTTAGACTCTCTAGTATTAACAGGACGATTTATACAAGGAGCCTTACCTTCTAGGGGAGCAGGGGGCGGGGCGGGAGCATTAACAGCACAAAAGTGAACAACCGAAGTTAGAAAATCGCTCTCATCATCTGAATTTATTATGACTATTAATTTCAGAATAGAGCCTAGAATAGTAATATTTAATATAAACAAATTACTTTATAATCCAAAAAATCAATTAAACAATATTATAAAAAAACAAAGAGTAATTAACAATAGTTTAATAAAAATCTACAAAGCATTCTATAAAATTGCTTATTCAATTCAACTTTTTTATAATAAATAGAAATAATACTTTAAATAATTCTAGCTTTTTAATATTATTCTATTTATTTTCTTTTTGTAAAAATGCTTTTATACTTTTAATATAGTATTTATTTCAATATATTATTATAATTTTGATATTCTTTTTTTGATTATTAGTAAAAGTAATTTATTAAAAGATTTGGATTTGATATAACAAAATTGATATTGGGAATGTATTGGAAAGGTATTCACTAATAAATCTTTTTCTGAATATAGCGATAGTTATATTTAATATAAGGATTTTTGTTATAATAATAGAAATCTTTAACAATAAAGAATACAATACATTTAAAGCAATAAAAATATATAGAAATAATTAATTCAATAAGATTTATTACAGATTAAACTACAATTACTTGAAAACTGATAGATTAAAAAATAGTTATAATAAAATAAGAAACAAATAAAAAGATAATAAAAAATAATTTATTAAAAAGAAAAAAAATTCAGAAAATTAAAAGAAACTTATAGAGCTTCTAATAATTTGTTAATAAAGGTAATAAATATATTGGAATATTGTTTTATTGATTGTTTATAGCTCTATAATATTTTTTTTTTTTGAAATATAGTTTAAATACAATCACTCAATACCCTATTCTTTTGTATTATACGAGTCGAGTTTGAGAAATAAATATATACATCTCGAAATATGATATACAATATAGGGGGTTTTATTACACAGTTAATTCATATAAAGACTAACAAGAATACATAAATAGCCCTTACAAAACTACTTCAGGCCGATACCAACCTATATATAAATTATAAATTGTAGAATTTTTATAGTTTAAAAGAATTAATGAAAAGTCTTTATGCTATATTATATCTAGTTGATTTATTGCTATTATCTATTCTAATATAAAGAGTTTTCTAAAATTATAAATAATATTAATTTAATAAATAAAATTTTATAAAATAAATTTATTATTATTTTTATTGATTGCTTTTCAAATAAAGAAAATAAAGATTTTACATAAATAATTCTCAATATTATAAGCTTTTTAGTTTAAAAGAAAAAGCAAATTTATTCAAAAATATTATTAATATATTAAGAATTTTTCTTTTGATAATCGGAAATAAAGTATAAAGATATATTTTCTTTT